>VUQP01049388.1:0-14396 GCA_015108555.1 Coptodon rendalli
CGGGAGCAGCCAGTCACTTACTAACACTGCAAAACAGAATTGTTAAAGTTTTAATTTTAATTTCAATTCAGGTTAGATTTTTTTTGTGCGCAACGCAGATTTTCTGTGCGCAGAGACCGTGCCAGCAGTGCGCAATTGCGCACGCGCGCAGCTTAGAGGGAACATTGCCTGTAACGTTATTATGACGGACACATTTTATGAGTTTACTTGGCTTTAAGTGACTTACAGGTTTCTTTGAAAAATACTTTCTTATATCCAGGTTCTTCCTTTTTGCTGCCATCCTCCTCTCCTCCTTGCAGGTCCTCGCAGCGCAGGCTTGCCGCTGCTAAAACTAAACAGAGCTCCCTGAAAAGCACAGCCAATCACATTGGCCATATTTGTCACATGACGTAGGACTCCAGTAGAGAACGTAATTTAACTCTTTCTGCACCGCTGGGTGAATGAGACGTTGACAGATCGTTTTTTTCTTTCTATCGGGTTTGTTTTTCTTTACTCCACGAAATCAAATTATTGGTGGGGACAATTCAATAATCGCTGGATATTGGTGGGAACATGTCCCTTCCGTCCATGCCAAATCTACGCCCTTGACCCATTCCCACTCTCCAAACCTACTCTATACTCCCAGGTCCAGGTATCACCGCCCCAGGGTGGCAATCAATCCCCAGGCCCAGGAGATATTACCCTTGGCAGATGTACCCTAGCACATTTAAAAACAACAGCTGTTGACCAAATTGCTGTACATATAAAATAATTAAATAACATCCAATACAGGATGAAATTACAGAGTTTAAGAAAGGAAAGATAAAATGTGAAAACCTGAATAAAAAAAGGACAAATAATTGTCATCTATACAATAATGAATTTAGATGCTGTGTTTTTTTGTTTGTTTTTTAAGAGCCAAAAGACGACAAATACACTGAAAAAAAGAACCGGGTGAAGGGAAAATATCAGTTGCCAATAGGTGTAGACCACATGAAGATAAAAATGAAAAAATGTCTAGTGGACAGTGGAGGAATCTACAAAATCTGTGTTAGTTTTCATATCAGCTACACTCCTCAAAGTTTTAAGACTGCTTCCTACACCTTTGCAACAATATTAATACTTAAGAAAAACTGTTTAATGACAGAAATATAAACACACGGAACAAGAGGTTGGTCAAATACCTTTCATTTTATTTATTTATTTTTTTGCCACTTGGTTACATTCCTTTGTGTTTTACAGCAGCACAGAAGCTGTGGAGTGAACTTGCATATTCAGAGCTAAAATTCAGAGTCTGATCAAAGCTAACCAGAAAGAAAAAGGAAAAGCTTGTTTATGCACTGGAATATGTTTGCTTTAATAGCATCGCTGAAGGTTTATGCCAAAGGATGGTCGCACACAAGCATCACTTCATGCCTTTGGACTTTTAAGAGCTCCAGATTTGTTCGCACTCTCTGTTCACCACCAGTTTGCCGTCATCAGTCAGTTGAAGACGGCACAGGTTGGCGATAGGTCCGCAAGAGTTTGTGCTCCACCTAGGCGTGTTACATTGGTTGTACAGGACCAGGTTGCAGTCAGCCTGCATGCACAGACGGACAGCATCTGATCCACAGGTGTTCGAAGCCCACAAAGGCTTCCAGCCATAGATGACAAAGTTACCATCACCCTGCAGCCATAAATTATACGTTAGATAACTGTCAACACGCATGACTGGGAAACAAGGCTTTTATGAGCTTCTCATCTGAGAACACTTAAATTAGTCACCTGAAATATAGCTTTGAACTGCTTGTTGTTGGACACCAGGTAGTCTCCCCTGCGGAGCTCATCATTTTTGGACAAGAAGTTTCTGCTCATGATCCTAAAAGGAGAGAATATAAATGAGCTTGTATCCACAATATGCATTTAAAAGTATCAGTAATGTGTGAATCCATCAGTCAGTAGAGATATGTGGAATACTTACAGTTTTGAATGTTTCACACCAGCCGGTCTGCAAGCAGAAGAGAAGTGTTAAAATTGAAAGCACATCACTTCGTCTTTATATCATCTTGACTGGGGGGTGGAGCGACAGTCACTGCCCTTTACAGTAAAGGATGGCATTTCCTGATAAGTGCTTTTTGCTTTTGGTTTTTTTTAATATCTGATGGTGTCTGGCATCTTTTCCAATCAGAATTGTGATCTGAATGCGCTGTGGTGCCAAACACATTTTGCATTAGCAAGAACAATCTCTGTAGGCTGCTGTTCATGTGAATCTTTTATCTGTTTATTTATTCATTTTTATTTGTGTTATTTCAGATATTAAATTAGATGAGGTATAGTACGATGTTGAAGGGTGTGGCAGGGTGTGGTTTGTGGCTCAGCTGCAGGAGAGGAGTGGAGCAGTGGGTTCAGGGTGTGGTGTCAGGGATGGCTGATCTTTGCAGCCGGTGAGCATCATCTAATCATGCCTTTCTGGTTTTAGTATCAGCTGGGGCCGGAGAGGAGAGATCTGATCAGAGCTGGAGGAGCTGGCAGCAGAGAACAGAGCTGAGAGCTGCAAAGTGTGAAAGTGCAAATACATAAAATAAAAATATTTACAAACATCTGGGTCATTGTGTTCTGCCTTGTGGCTTCATCAGGGTAATTGCAAAATGTCAAACAGTTTGTGTGTGTGTGTGTGTGTGTGTGTGTATGTGTTGTAACATTTTGTTTGGAATTTTCATAGTGACAACAAGAAAAAAAAAGTATAAAATATAAAAGGAACAAACTGGGGCACAGTTCCAAACATCATACAAATAAACAGATACAGGCTGAATTAAATAACAGAATCTTCAAGCCTTTGCTTATATTTATGCCATTTAGTCCAACATTGTTGAAAAAGACGTCCTTTAAGTTGGAGAAAGAAAATCAGTCTCTCCATCAGATGTATTTCCTCTATGGTCTCTAGCACTTGCTCTAATCAGGGAGGATCCTTCTTAAGCCATTTTCTTGTTATGGCGTTTTTGGTTGCGATCAACAGGATTGTAAAAATGTTATCTGTCCATTTTTAGTAACAAATCTCTGGGTAGCAAACCCAGTTGGAAGGTCCTGGGATCCTTAGGGATGGCATAGGTTATGATGTCATCTTTTAACTTGGATATACTGTCCCACGATGAGGTCAATTGTGTACACTTCCAAAAGATATGAGAGTAATTCTGGTGACCACACTGACTCCAACATTGTTGCTGGTGCCCCTGAAATTTGTTGGTAATATGTGGAGTAATAAAGAATCTAATCAGAGTTTTCCACCCAAATTCCCTCCACCTTTTGGAACTAGTTGATGTTTGTTGTGTGGCACACATTGAGAGCCAATCACCCTCTGACAATACAATTTTCAACTCCCATTTCCCATTTTGACTTCAAATATGTGTTGTTGCCGTTTTGTTTTTGTAGCCCTTTGTAGAGTTTAGACACAGTTTTGGTGGGCAGACCTTTGTAGGCATTTAAAAAACTTTGAGAAATTGAATATCTGGCCAGGAGGCACCCTTTATTTCTGTTTTTAAAAGTAAGGTACCTGCAGATATCTGAACAGATCCATATTTTCTAGATTAAATTCTGTTTTCAATTTTTTAAATTATTTAAAGGTGCCCCTTTCCACAAACAGACACAGAGTGGTTAAACCTTTTCCAAATCAGCCTGAGAATGCTGGATCTAACCTTCCAAGTGGGAACTTCTGAGAGTAATTTGCTCCCCATATGTATTTGTTGACAACTTCATGCGAAATTAAAAGAGTATTTTTCACAATATGGTTATCTAAGTTACCTATCCTTGGTTTTTCTACCAATTGTGTTTGGGGAGGAGACTTACCCATGCTCAATTTGTTTCCACTGGGCCTCCACCTCCAGGGAACACCAACAAACAACATTTCTCAGATGTGCTGCCAAGTAATAATTCTTCAAATTAGGGATTGCCAGTCCGCCATGTTCTTTATCGATTTGAAGGGTTTTAAATTTTATCCTTGCCCATGTAAATCATGATATTAACTTGTTCCAAGCATTGAACTGAAAATCTGGAATTTTAATGGGTAGAGCCATAAAAAGATATAAGAATCTGGGCAACAAATTCATGTTCACAATCTCTGTTCTGGTACTAAATTACAGAGTCAGTGAATACCAGCAAGTTATGTCCTCCTGAATTGAGTTCAGCAGATTATCAGAGTTCAAAGTGAACAGACTATTAAAAACCTGTGAAATATAAACTCCAAGATACTTCATCTTGTTTGCGTCCCATTTTAGCTTATAATTTTGTCTTATTGAATTGCAGGGAGAATAGTTAATAGTCAGGACTTTTGCTTAAGTAATATTTAAATTATAGCCAGACAGGGCCCCAAACTCCTACAGAGTTGACATGAGCTCAGGGAGTGACACTTCAGGATTCTGGAGGTATGTAATGATATCGTCGGCAAAAAGAGCAATTAATGGCTTTTAACTCTGGGTTTTGTCTTATTTCCTGGGCTAAAGGCTCTATAAACAAAGCAAAGATCGAGGGGCTGAGCCCACAGCCCTGCCGGGTGCCTCTATTGAACTGAAAACTAGTGTATAGATGTCCATTAATCTTTACCCTGGCCACTGGATTTCTGTATAATGATTTTAAACATTTAGTGAATTTGTTGTTGAATCCTAGACGCTCCAATACCTTATACATAAAGGGCCAGCTGACCCAGTCAAAGGCCTTTTCTGCGTCTAGGCTTACTAACGCCATTCTCAGTTTCTGATTCTTTGCTTCTTCTATAATATGGAGCGTTCGTCTAATACTGTCATGTGTTTGATGACCTATTATGAAGCCTGTCTGATCTTCGTGTATTAAATCCAGCAAATGGAATTCTAGTCTTTTAGAGATTATTGAGGTAAATAATTTAGAATCTGCATTCAAAATAGAAATGGGGCGGTAAGATTCGCAGTATTCTTTATTTTTACCCTCTTTACGTAGGACAGATATTACCAATTCGCGCCAGGATGGAGGTATTTCAGCATTATTGAGGGTCCAATTAAAGGATTTGAGTAAAGTGGGGGCAGGTTCCTCTTTAAATATTTTGTACCAGTTGTTTGGAAATCCATCACTACCAGCAGGGCACTTATTCACTTTTAAGTTACTGATTGCAGTATGTAATTCTTCTCTAGTTATATGTGCACTTAAGGCTTCATTCTGTAATGATCCAAGAGAAGGAAGGTCTAAAGAGGATAAATATTGAATAATGACATTTTCTGCTATTGGTGCCGGACACGAGTACAACGATTGGTAGTAATCATTAAAAATTGTGTGAATTTCTACAGGACCATAAATCGAGTTACCATTAGAGGGGTTCATGATCCCAAGGACTGCATGCTTTGATTCCTGCTTCCGAAGCTGCCTAGCAAGAACTTTTGTTGCTTTCGGGCCTGATTCTTTGTCTGCTCTTGGGTCCTCTTGGATCTCCGCTTTTACCTTCACTATAGCTTGGAGTATCTCTGAGTCTCTGCTACCGGCTGCGTTGTTGCTAGCATTAGCTTAGTCCAGATGAGAGTTGGCTTTGGCGATCTTGCTGTTTTGGCATATTTCCCCCCTCATTTAAGGCCTAATAGGAGTCCTAACCCTTTTGATGTTGAGCGAGTGAAAAACAATCCAAGATATCCAAGAGTTGGGAAGGGATAAACAAAGGGAAGGTAGGAGAGCGACTCCTCCTCCTCATAATCGTTTGTGGTTCCTATTATTAATCAATGATACTTGAAGAGGAAGTGGAGGAAGCTTGAACCCAGGCTCTGGCCATTTTCATGACGAGTGACAGCACAGACATCTGCTAACGAGAGAACATGTTTTTTCATCATAAAGATTGTGATGTGAAGCATCAGCGGTAAGTTAAAGTGTCACTTCAGTAAATAGATGACTTAAAACACTAAATTCCAATATCAGGGCTTTATTTTAAATTTAAAGAATATAACAAGTGGTAAGATAAAGAGTTTTACTTCTCACTGCCCATGTTATGTTGTTGTCTCCATTTATCGTGCATGCTACTTTGCTCTGTGAACTGTAAAATGTTTCAGTGTATTCGTGAAATAAACCAGACTTTCAATGTCTGCATCTTTTACTGTTTTTTTGCTTTTGTTCATCCCATGTTTGATAAAACCCACAGACATCCAGAGTTAACTCACTAACAACGTGCAGCAATCTCAGTGTATTTAGCTGCTTTTTTCCTAAACAATCAGTTGTCTGATAGACATGCCCGTAGTCCTCCACTTTGGCCATTGTGAACACTGAAGATGTGTTCCATAGACACCTTATACTTGTATTTCCTTCAATTACATCCAACATGTTCTATTTAAATCCAGCTTCCTTTTATAGTTTGCAGTGAAATTTGTTAAAGCATTGCTCAACAGGCCAGAAGTGCAACTCACTCTTTACTGACACCGTCTCTTCCACATTTTGATAAAGATCATTCCATCTGCATATTTCTTAAGAAATTAAGCGTGCCGCGTCTTTATCAATCTTTTATTTATAAATGTCTGAACAATAATAGAAATTGAAGAAACAAAGTGCGAGTCACTCTTTACTGACACATTGTAGAAGTTTATTGCCGGACAACACAGCTAACGCCTCACACACTCTTTAGATTTTTTGAAGTTTTGTGTGTAATGATTTAATATCTTACACCAGGGGTGGGCATTTCCAGGCCCCGAGGGCCGGTGTCCCTGCAGGTTTTAGGTCTCACCTTGGGTCAACACACCTGAATCACATGATTAGTTCATTACCAGGCCTCTGGAGAACATCAGGACATGTTGAGGAGCTAATTTAGCCATTTAAATCAGCTGTGTTGGTTCAAGCACACATGTAAAACCTGCAGGGACACTGGCCCTCGGGGCCTGGAATTGCCCACACCTGTCTTACACCTTACCCTTTTCTCCCCAGTATCACAACAGTATGATTGCCAAAGTTTGTGGTGTTGTGAGAAAGAGGAACCAAAATACAGGCAAAGGCTGATGATGCGAGTGAGTGTTGATTTACAGTGGAGGATAACAAACAAATGCGAGGCTGGCGAGGACATAACAAAAACATAAACCAAAACTGGGAGAAACAAAATGAAGAGTAGAGACTGCACGGTATATGTGAGGCAGAGAGATACAGAGATACACCAGGTAACACAGATGTAGCGAAACAAAGAACAAAGGCTGGCACACTATAAATACACAAAAGGGAATGGGGGAATGACATATCAGAGGAGGACACAGCTGAACCTAATTAGACACGAGAGACACAGACCTTCAAAAAAACAAAACAAAACAGGAAATTCACAAACATTCAGGGACACTGGGGGAGCACCGGGGGAGGACACAGGTAGGTATAACAAAGCACTAAACACAAGAACCAAAACCCTAAGAACAAGAAAAAAAGAATTAATCCAAAACATAAGATAATACAAATATTAAGCACAAAACGCTGGGTCTAACAACCCAGTACCAGTACAGACAGTACGGTTCAATAAACAAAGACTCTAAAGTCAGAAAAGAAAGTTGTAGTTGTTGTTGTTGTTGTTGTTGTTGTGTGTACCTTAGAAGTCAAATTATACATTAGCCATACTTACAAAAAGCAGTTGTAAGCAGAAATCTTATGCTCAGCCAGGAGCATGTTTCCTTACTTTCACAATGCTAAGGTGTCAAATCCCCGACCATCAACAGATGGTTTGTTACACATGGGCCAGAAGGGCAATTCGCCCTTTACTGACACCTTCTCACGCACTCTAAGATTTTTGATGTTTTTGTGTACAATGGTTTAGCCACAGACGTAACTTCCACTTTTTGATAAAGATCACTCCATCTGCATACTTCATAGGAAATTAAGCGTGCTGCGTCTTTATTAAGCTCTTATTTATAAACGTCTACATTTAGAGTAAGGATCTTGTCTTGTGTTTCTAAGATGTTTGCATCCCCGTTACAATAACCTCAGTTTTATCTGAATATCAACTGCATAGGAGTGAAAATGTATGCTATGCTTCTAAAGCATGTATAATGTAAACAGAACTGGTCTTAGCACAGAACCCTGTGGAGGTTCATAATTAACCTCAGTGTGTGAAGAGGACTCTCCATTTAATAATAGCTGTAATAAAATATTATGGTCAGTATCGAACGCTGCACTTAGGTCTAGCAGGAAGGATTTCAACATTTCAATATGAACGAAGGCTGAAAACTGATTTATTTCTGATTATCTTTTCTGTGTTTCTTCAATTTCTATTATTGTGCAGACATTTATAAATAAGAGCTTGATAAAGACGCAGCACGCTTAATTTCCTAAGAAATATGCAGATGGTGTGATCTTTATCAAAAAGTGGAAGTTATGTCTGTGGCTAAACCATTGTACACAACAACTTCAAATATCTTAGAGTGCGTGAGACGGTGTCAGTAAAGGGTGAGTTGCCCTACTGTCCCATGTGTAACAAACCATCTGTTGGGGGTTGTGGATTTGAACTTAGCATTGTGAAAGTGGGGAAGAGTGACTTGCACTTCTGGCCTGTTGAGCAATGCTTTAACAAATTTCACGGCAAACTATAAAAGGAAGCTGGATTTAAATACAACGTAGTAATATTGGATGTAAGTGAAGGAAATACAAGTATAAGGTGTCTATGGGACACATCCTCAATGTTCACAATGACCAAAGTGGAGGACTACATTTCTATCAGTCAAATGATTGTGTTTAGGGAGACAGGACAAAGTCTGGTTTATTTCATGAAAACAGTGAAACATTTTACAGTCCACAGAGCAAAGTAGCATACATGATAAATGGATACAACAACATAACATAGGCAGTGAAAAGTAAAACTCTTCGTCTTACCAGTTGTTACTTTAAACTTAAAATAAAGCCTTGATATTAGAGTTTAAGTCATCTATTAAAAACATGAGTCAACAATTCTTTCTCCCAGCAGCATTACTGAGGTGACACTTTAACTTACCGCTGATGCTTCACATCACAATCTTTATGATGAACAAACATGTTCTCTCGTTAGCAGATGTCTGTGCTGTCACTCGTCATGAAAACGGCCAGAGCCTGGGTTCAAGTTTCCTCTTCTTCCTCTTCAAGTATCATTGATTAATAATAGGAACCACAAACGATTTGTCATATTATCACCCTAAACAACATGTTTTTATAAAAATCATTGTGATACAAAGATTTAGATTCTTGTTTCACAGTGTGCATGAACTCAAATTCTTATGAGTTTCATATTTATGAAGTATTGAAAAGAAGACATTTATTCTGAAAAAAGCTGATTGGAAATGCATTCAAAAACAGCTCCTGTCGTGACCTTCCTTCTACAAGCATACACACACATATGCACACACACACACTCACACACACAGAGAGAAAGAGAGAGATCATTAATACAAAGGAGTGCAGCAGCTTTTGGATTTTCACTCTTTTCCTTTAAAATGATTCCAAATTTTCGGCTTTGCTTCAGTTAAGATGTGTCTTTAAATCTAAAATGCTTTTCTTGTTCAAATAGTAAAGAAGTAGATAGGGAACTCAGTGAGTATGAACAATAGTTTAAGGACATTTTCTCAAATAACAAGGATTTTATCATCTGCAGTTCGTGGAAAAAAAGGTCCCACATTAAAAACAAATCAGTAGATCCAAAAATTATGGATACAGACTTTTTTCAGCTACATAGGTAGAGGCACACTTCATGTACTTTTTTTTTTTTTTTTTGCCTGTCCCGTTCGGTACTTTAGCAATCAGAAGTGTTGTCTGAGGCCCCCCAGAGTGCAAAAGCCCAAGAAGGACCACCGGAGGGGCAACCGCGCCACCCTCCCGGAAAGAGCTGAGAAGAGCCCCAGTGAGCCGGGTACATACCTGAGCACCCAGCCCCAAACACGAAACCACCAACGCACTGACAGCTGAGGGCATCAGCCACTGGCAGGTAGTTTGGTGGGTGGAACTAGGCCTCCACACCTGGGGGGGCCTGAGAGGCGGAGGTGGAGACTCGACCTGACACATAGACAAACTGGCACACACAGATACAAGCATACATTCCCACCCTCATTCACACAAATACTCAGCACTCGCCCGATATGGAGACAAACATAAATGAACACTATGCACCCATTCACACTCCCCAGACATACTCATGTACTTCATGTACTTATTAATACACAGATCAAAGGCCTGCATTAGAGTGCATTGGTGCACATTTAGGCATCTTTTATTTAGCATGGTTATACCATTGTGAATTTTGCTATATAAATATGCTTAAGAGTTTTTCATATTTTTGACATCCAGCTAAAAACTTGAAAATATTTTTTTTAGAATCAGTAACATTGCATATCAGTGTTTTCTTAGACAACGAATGAGTCACATTTTTAACACGGTCTGAATAATCAGCACTGACAGACAGACATTAATGAAAGCGCAGGTTATAATAGACATGCTTACCGTGTGAAAGGACCGCGGGTGTCTTGGAGCAGAGAAATACCCTGTATTGTTGCTATTATCTTTTGCATAAGCAACGCCCGACTGTGAGAAACGCTCTGTGCAGGTAGCAAAGCTGCTTCCAACGCACGTCCAGGCATCAACTGGTCTTTCCGCCAGCCTTTATACATAGCATATGCCAAGCAGAATCAGTGGGAGATAAATAATATGTAGCCTTTGAATTAAACATCTACAATTTAAAGAGACACACAGGTCAGTACCTCGTAATTGTCTCTAAACATTAGGATCCATAAAATATTCCGTTTCTTTAACCGAGGACACATGAAATGAGCAAAGCTGACAGTTCTAGAGGGGGGTGCACACTCTCATTTCACAAGTTGGCTTATACTTTCCCAGAAAGACAGAAAGACCACACAGTTAAAACCTGTAAAAATGCTGAATCAAGAAAAAATGATTCCAGATCAGCGTCTAAAAAAAGCACCATTAAATAAATTTGATCCTGCATCTATGAAAGTAATTCCTGTTTGTATAATTCACAATGAAAACCAAAATACACACCACGGTTGATCAACAGAATTAATACAGTGTTGTCCACAGGTTACCGAGAAGTTGTTCTGAACCTGTCTCCCGGAAACCAAACACAGCGTATCAGCACAAAAACCTCATAACAACTGCACAGCCCAGTGGTGGAGGGATGATGATGCGGGCTGGCTTTATACCCACAGGACCTGGGTGCCTTGCAGTCATTGATTCAACCATAAGCTCTATATGCCTAATTGCTCTAGATTCAAATGTGATGTCTGACAGCTAAAGCTTTACACCCTCCTTCTTCCTCCTTGCACCCCCGCTACTGTCACATGTGAAAGTGATCCCAAGCACAGCAGCAACAACACCAACAGAATGACTGAAAATGAAAGATCAAGGTGTTGCAGTGGCCCAGTCCAAGTTTGAAATGCTGTAGTGGAAGCTTAAGAGAGCGTTACATTAATAAATGTCCTCAAACCTCAATGGACTGAAGCCACATTGTGAACAAGAGTGGGCCAAAATTCCCACACAATAGTGTAAGAGTCTGATATGATATGATGATATGATGAAAATTTGCACTCGGTACCTCCAATTAAATAACAGCTCAAAGTAGTTATTTCTGCACTGCTCAGCAAGTCTTTGTGGCATAAGTAAGTCATTTAACAAAGGAAAAACATGTGTTTCAAACAGGTTAAAGAGTCTAAGGGTGGGAATGTCCTGATGTGAAGCAACAGTTTCTCTACAGTTTTGGAGCCACAGATGAAATGAGGTGCTGTATTTTTTTTAAACTGATCCCAAGGAGAGTATATAAACTGAAAAAAGAAGTGGGCCAAGGAAAAATATCAGTTGCTATTAGGTCTAGACAACATGAAGATACTTAATTCAGGGAAGAAGAAATAAAAATGAAAAAATGTTTAATATTCAATGCAGGCCAGATTCATCTACAAAATCTGTGGTAGATTTTATATCAGCTACATACCTCAAAGTTTTATTATTTATTAATACTTAAGAAAATCTGTTTAACGGCATGAATATAAACACAGGGAACAAGAGGTTGGTCAAATACCTTTCATTTTATTTTTATTTTTTGCCACTTGGTACAATCCTTTGTGCTCTACAGAGGGAAGCTGTAAAGAGAAAAAATGCACATTCAGAGCTAAGATTCAGAAACTTGCAAAGCTAACCAGAAAGAAAAAGGAAAGGCTTGTTTATGCACTGGTATATGTTGCTTTAATAGCATCGCTATGCCAAAGGATGGTCGCACACAAGCATCACTTCATGCCTTTGGACTTTTCAGAGCTCCAGATTTGTTCGCACTCTCTGTTCACCACCAGTTTGCCCTCATCGGTCAGTTGAAGACGGCACATGTTGCACGTGGCAGAGTTGGCAGAGTTTGTGTGCCACCTAGGCGTATCACACTTGTTGTACATGACCAGGTTGCAGTCTGCCTGCATGCACAGACGGACGGCGTCTGATCCTTCAGTGTCTGAAGTCCACAAAGGCTTCCAGCCATAGATGACAAAGTTGCCATCATCCTGCAGCCACAAAGAAATCACACATTAGATAACTGTCAGCATGCATGACTGGAAAACAAGGCTTTTATGAGCTTCTGAACTGAGAAAATTTGAAGTAGTCACCTGAAATAAAGCTTTGTACTGCTTGTTGTTGGACACCAGATAGTCTCCCCTGCGGAGCTCGTCATTTTTGGACAAGAAGTTCCTGCTCATGATCCTGCAACACACAACAAAGTCAGAATTTTATTTGTGCACATCAATGAAACCTGTTCTTCTCACATTAGTTTGTATCCAAAAAGCTAAATAACAATTGCAAACTTCTGTTCATTTGCAGATATTTAACAGAATGCATTTATTTTAAAGTATACTTACAGGCTTGAATGTCTTCGACAAGTGAGAGTGCAGCAAATTCAGAGAGGTGATGTGTGAGAGGTAAAATTCAAATTTTTATATACCACAGATGAGGGCGGTGACAGAAGGTGAAAAGGGGGCTGAGAAAGGGGCATTAAGCCCTACTTTTTACGCTTTTGTTCGTCTGACCTTTAAAATTTGACAGACTATACTCTAATCGTTCTGACCTTTCCATCTTGGCAAATCAGTCAACGTCTTTGTATAGACAAGTGTGATTATAGAGCATGCAGCATGCAAGGTCATGCCTTCAGGGACTTTATTAAGTACCTCTTCAACAAGTTTTCTCCTGTAAGGGCAAATCCTTTTCTAGGCAGCCCTGTGCTTTGAGTAATTTTAAGTAGTACTTTGAGTTAACTACGTTAAGAATTTCCATTTCTGTCTTCTCACTCTTTTCTTTTAAGACTATAACATTTAAAAAATACATGTAATCTGTGCAGTTTAACAAAAAAAACCCTGGCTGTCATTCTCACCTTTTTACATTTTTATTTTGCAGTTCTGTTCTGCTCAATTGTTCAATTAATACCAGGTGGGAAAAAAACAATCTTTAAGGTTTTCAAACAACTTTTAAATCATTTAGGATTCAACTTTGAGACAAATTTAAAAATCATGTTAATTAAATGAAATAGTATTTAGGTTATTGTAGAATTTAATTTACTTGCATGTATTATTACAGTAACATCTGCAGTCTTAACCAGCTTAACATCAGCGTGTTGCTGAGAAGCCCTGCAGAAAAGTGGTTATTAGATGAGATGGAGTCTTTTTGTGGGTGGGCATGTTTCTATGATGAGGAATTTGGCCTGTAAAGAATCTGGATTTCTAACAAGTTTAAACAACACAGTAATGCATTGTTACATTTCCTGGGTAATTTATTATACACACAGCTGTTTTTCTCTTTTAATTATATGTCACACATGAAATACAAAAAGAAGGTCACTTCTTTCACATGTTTATCACAAATGAGTAAGTGAATGCTAATAATCAAAGTAACCGTACAGTCGAGTATTCATGCAGCCAGTTAACTAATGGTTACTACAGATTTCCCTCCTCATAGCTTTCTGGATATATTTGTGCTGCAATGGGAATCTATGTTTTCACAGCCAAAAGTGTAGGCGCGCCACTGCGGTAGACCATTTTTTTGTAGTGATCCAACCTGGCTTTCTTCATGTCCTGAATCAAGAAAGAACACAAAAAGATGAATGTGTGAATATTATTCACACGTAGAAAACTACACAGAAAGCTCAAAAATGTCCACAGTTTTTAAAGTCAAATAGAGAGCAGAAGAACATCAAAAGCAAAAACATAGAAAAGGACAGGGGCGTAATTTCCAGAGGGGTTAGGGGGGTTATGACCCCCCCGATAATCATACCTAACCAATATAACCCCCTCAATAAAATATTGAATTATCTTGCATAAATAGGCTGTTGAATTTCTTTACTCATTTCAGTTATTACCAGCAAAATAGTTGTATGTTTAATCATCTGGGAATTTACCCAGATTTATTTATTTATTTAGACAGAGATCTTGCCCCCCCCCCCCCCCCCCCAAAAAAAAAAATATATTAAA
>VUQP01049388.1:14416-34894 GCA_015108555.1 Coptodon rendalli
CGAGAAAAAAAAAATGTTCAGCACAAAGTTACACCAATGGAAAAGGATAACAATGTTGTTTTACAACCCAAAATGTGCTTCGGGACATGAGTAATATTACCTCTGTGAATCTCGGTTTCTGGATACAGTGAACGTATGGGTTGGGTTGGGCTTCTATCTGTTCTCCTGATGTTTTGTAGCAAACTGCACAATCCATCATAGGCTGTGGAGCAATGACAACATGAACAGTGGTGCTGATGCTTTGATAGATGGTAAAGTTAACACTCCTTTTTAAAAAACATATTTGCTCACTCGATCATTCCTGTAGGGGCATCTCTGAGGGTCAGTCTCAGTTGTTCCTTTCGGACACCTGGTGGGTTTCAGGTAGAAGTGGTGGTAGAAGTATCTCGTACCAAATCCACCCTGAAAGAGAACATGGGATAATTTTATGAGGAGTTACAAACATGTTGTTTGATACGTCTGCTCAGCTGATTTGTCAATGCAAATATCTTAACAGAAAATCAATTGCAGCAACTGAATTGATGTAAACACTGCGGAGACAACCTACTAAAATTCAAATAAAGCATAAGAAAGGGAAATTAAGTGAAACTAAATCTGGCATGGTTGTTGGTGCCAGACAGGCTGCTTTGAGTATTTTGGAAAATGCCGATCTGTTGGGATTTTCCAACACAACCATCTCTAGGGTTTACAACAACCGATTTGAAAAAGAGAAACTGTCCTGCAACCTCAACATTTAGATGAGAGCATGGATCCATCCTGTGTTGTATCAAAAGGACAAAGCACTGTGTGGACTTTGCATATTCTCCCCATGTCTGCATGGGTTCTCTGCGGGTACTCTTGCTTTCTCCCACTGTTTTAAGACATGCAGTTAGTGGGTTTGGGTGAGTCTAAATTGCCGAAGTGAATGTTGTTGGGTTGTTTTGTTTTAGCCCTACATCAGGCTGGCGACCTTCCTCTTGCCCTATGCTAGCTTGGAAACCCCGCAACCCTAACAAGGATAAATGGAAGTGAACTGATGGATTGAAAAGGTCGAAAGCACGATGGTTAAGTGGAAACTGCATCCTGGACAGAAACAGCTGCATTGTGCTGCTAGGACAACTTCAGCTCTTTCCAAGTATCCGCAGACAGCATGCTAACATTGAGCTAGCCAGACAGGATGCTAACGTTAAGCTAGCCAAAAACCCAGAGTGATTTTAAAGCTGACTGAATGCCGATCCCAGCCCAGCAGCCAGACCCTGAACTTCAACAGGTAACAAACCAATGAGCAGCCAGGTTGCTCCCTCTTTTTCTAGCTGCTCATGTTTCTAAAGTTGATCGTTTTAAAGTCTCTGTGTGCTGTTTTTCATTTTTGCTTTGTGTTTTCAGCTGTGTGTTCGACTACACAGCAGGCAATTAATTTGCACAAATGTAATGTCTTTGATATGCTGCTTAGTAATTGTGGTGACTCTCAAAATGGAGCCATCCCAATGATAATCAATAAGTGGTAACGTAATTCTAACAAGATTATTGATTCGATAACAAAATTCTTATCATCTTTCTCATCCCTAATGGCTGATAAAGCCCATAAAATAAATGCAATAAACTGAATCTTTAATGTGTTTGTGTGGGAACCGCAGCCACAGAGAAAAAGTTCCACAGAGAAATCTGTTAGAAATATAGTTTCTTGATGTAATTCCTGTTCAGTGTTTCCTGCTCCCGTGCTGTCCTGCCATGGAAGCACAGCATGAGAGGAGGTCTCTTTTTTTCCTCTTGTACTCTCCCGTTGTTGTGTACATTTCAGTGTTCTTTTCTGTAACGCTACCGATCTCCGACTTGTAACCCCAAGTGATGTCTGTGTAATGTGTGTAAGGTCAGGGGGGGGGTCCCATCTCACTGCAGGGCAACCTGCTTGTGACAAATAAAGCTGATTCTGATTCTGATTCTGACAGCCCACTAACAGGCTTCAGATCTTTTCTTTGGTTGTTTGTGGTGGTCAGACTTTAATCTGCAGGGGCTGTGGCCCCTTGGCTCCACCTCCTAAATTATGAGACAGTTTCTGGAAAGAGGACACATGTCAGGGTGCCAGGAGGCAGAATCAAAGTCCAAATAAATATTCATGTGCAGAGCTCATGCAGAGCAAGGCAAACAATCAAGGACCAAATTCCAAAACAGCAAACTGATAAACGAGTAAGCAGGCCAAAGGGAACATTATTGCAGGTTATTATGCACAAGCTCATTTTCATCAAAGATTGGGGAATAAAGAACATCTTTGTGTGAAATAGCAGATAATCTACTGCAGCTGAGCCTCTTGGCTTGAAAGTACATCACCAGATAAATTGCACTTACACTGGTGACAGCCAGAGTTTTATTATGAGTGTGAGCAGATATCCATCAAATATCTCTGTTCTTCAGTATACGTGCAGGTACAGTAGCAATACTCAGCTAAAGTAATCAGCAGATCTGAGATAAAACCTGCTGCAGCAGTTATCTGCCTCGCTCTCTCCCCACAGCACCCTGCATCTCACCATTCACACGTACCCACATGTACATCCTGATGTGAAATCCTACAACTTTTTACCAGATACACATCTTTTTTTTATTGTAAATGGTAAATGGACCGGTTCTTATATTGTGCTTTTTTACTCTATTTGAGCACTCTGAGCACTCTATACAACAATACTTATTCAAAAAAGCATGTTTTTTTCTATGCCTCTTTCTAACATTCATACACATTCACACCACAATGAATCCTTTAGAGGGCCGCTCTGGGTTTTTGTGTCTTGCACAAGGACACTTTGGTATGCAGACTGTGAAAGGCTCCAGTGTTTGAAAGTTTCACATTCAACACTTTCAGTTTTAGCTAAACCTCCTCTGTAAGGCCTTATATTTGAAAAGAAAGGAGTGAAAGGAGTCTTTAATGTGCACATTCTCACAGAGACACACCTCATCCTGTTTTTTTTCTCTGCTGAAAACGTTTGCCTTCCTGACATTTCCCATCTTGCGTACAGATAGGAAAACAAGTATGAGTCAGAATTCCCCGGAGCAAGAGAGAGGAAAAGTGTGCCAAGTCAGTGTTAACTGAAAGCAGACTTTTTTTTTCTCTTTTGAAGATTACAATTCAATGTTTGTGTTTTAAATTTAAGCTGAAAATATACTGCAAACATTTGGGAGAGTGTTGTCACAAAGTTTATCTCACCCCATCAGTGACGCGACATGTTTTCAAAGTGGGTGTCATTGTGAAACAAAAAAAGTCTGAAGAGCTTGTAAAACAGCCGACAGCTAAAGCTAAAAGATGCTTACCTCAGTTTCTAACTTCCCCACAGTTCTCAAAAAGCGATAATGGTGTTGGACACTAGCGTGGGAGCTGAGCTGTTGCATTGCCAGATCCACTCCTTTCTTGTAGATTTCAGGCAGCCCATTGTAAGAATCCTGAGCTTCGGCAGAGTACAGCACAGCAACTGCACAAACCAAAAGCAGCAAGCCAGCAGCCATTTTTCTCTGAGTCTGGGAGGAGGGCAGCTTAGAGAATAAAGACCCGAGTTCAAAACAAGTCCTATTATGGCTCTGGGAAATACAAGTGAAACTAAAAACATTGATCATCGACAGACCAGCAGCTGTACTCACTGTTTACTTAATATCCCACCCGCTATCCTGTAACACTCAGGAGGTCATAGCTTAAAACTTTCCAACAGAAAACATGCTCAGTGCCAAAAGAGGACTTAAGATTATTACAATTAAGCCATGGTTCACTGATCCAAGCTTTTGGCACCAGGACAAATCTAAAGGTTAGCAGTAATTAGATGAAAAGTTTTATTTTCATTTCATTAGATGGCTCTTTGTTTTTACCAACAAAAAATAAAACCTTTATTTCTGCCAGCAGAACACAAAACAGGCCTTGTGGTGGCTTCAAAACATGATGATCCTTGTTGGACACTGGCATTGGGGGCAAAAGAAATCAAAGGCTCAGTACTCCAAAGAAAAGTACTTATAATTCTGCTTAAATCAAGTGAAGTGAATGCACAGGTATTACAGAAAAATGTCCTTGTTAGTGTAGCCGAGCCAGTTTTACACACTTTATAAATATAGTTCCTTAAAAGGCTTCATGATAATACAGTTAAGGAGAAAAAAAGCAGCAGTTGTGGGGATTACATTATTTTTCTCCAGTAACCTCTTTGGGCCACAGTGGAAATCATGTGACAAGAGGTCCAACTGAGAGACCTTTCAAGGGTTGATGGACCAAAGAGGTTGGGAAACACTGGTTTAAGGAGTTCACGGATTAAATATCCTCTGTGTTTTTACAGTTTTTCTCAGTCGCTTTGGTGCTTTTCTCAGATCAGAATGAAAATTCTCAAAGCTATTAGTGCAACCTCCACAACATTTAGTCATTTGTGCACATCATAGTAGAAATTTCTCTTTCCTCTGAACAAATTGTAAATGCTCTTGGACATGTATCAGTTGCTTTCATACAATTCTCTGCCGTCGACAACATTATCATTTGCTTATGTCATGTCAGTCAAAATGAACTATACTTTTGGATGCTGAATAGTCGTTCCCAATAAAACTAATAGTCTTCATTTCATTGCTTGAGTCATTACATACAAAATTGGTGAATTAGTTTTTAAATGCTGTCAAGCAAATGTAATACCTTTTTTTTTTTATTATTTCTTCCTGGAAATGTCCCCGAAATTGAACAATTTCTCTCAGGTGAACTTCAGCTTTCACTGACGAGGAGGTGTGTGAAGTATCAGTTGTAACCAATGATAAGCCACTTGTTCACAGTCACTGATGGATCAATACCATATATGTATATATGCATATATGAACCGAGCAGGACATAGTGTGTACCATTTCTACGACTCTGTGACACAGAAATGGAAGGTCAGCATCGTGGAAGAGGGGTGAGGATGCGGTGGGGACAAAACAGGGGAAGAGGGAGAAGACACCAAATACATAGGCCGATTCCTAATGAAATTAGGGCAACACTTATTGACCATGTTGTCAATCATGGCCTTACAATGGATGAGGCTGGTCGGAGGGTGCAACCAAATGTTGGAAGAACCACTGTGAATTCAATCATTCAGGAACTGGCTGGGGTAGAAGTGTTTATTTACAGTAACGGCAAAGTACAAATAACAGGAAATAAGAAACAGGGAGCTACTAAAGCCTAGACTGGGAAAAACTAATAAGCAAACCTGAAAACATAAGGACATAGGATGATATACAGAGATGACAAGGAGAAAGCAGGGCAGAGATGCGGAGAAACACTGAATAACACAAACGAACCAACACAGGCAGACACACAATAAATACACTCAAGGTTATGTGGGAATGACACACCAGAGGGAAACACAGCTGAACCCTAATTAGACACGACGGCCGGCCCAGGGAACAATAGCACAGAAGTCCAGAGTGAAACAGTTCCGGATGTCAGCCACGCAGAAGGCAGTGGCGGCGTGGAAACAGACACAAATCCAGAGTGACACAAATCCGGAGGCCGGCCGCGCAGAAGGCAGCAGCGGCGGCCACACCATTAGGTTAGTAAATGCTAATGACAACAGAACGCCACCTATCATCGTTAAACTGGCTAAAAGACTTGGACTCAGAGCCGATGGAGCAAGTTAAGTTTTGTGTTCCACAGCCATGCGTGTTTGAATCAGCTCACCATGATTTCTTGTCAGTATCCACGGAAACTGTTCATGTGACACCTCAAAAGACTCTTATCTGAGCCTGCATCTCTGCCTCCTGTTGCTGCGCCCAGGGCAGCTAGGGCTCGGCCTTCCTTTGCACCTGTGCCAGTTCCTCGGGTGAAGGAGGCTGAGGTCCAGCAGTTTTTCCCATATTAATGAGGCTCATGAGAACAGCTACAACAACCACTACAACCACCATCGCAGCTTTCATTACAACATCCACCACTACAACCTTTACTTCAGTCTTTAGCTCAGTCTCTTGCTTTGTTAACTACTCTGTTACCTCCTCAGCCGTCTGTTTTGTCATTAGCTCAGTCTTCATTTCAGTTACCAGTTCAGTCTAGTGATGCGCGAATCATGAACAAATCGTTCAGTACTCGAGAATCACTTTACTGACTTATGAATCATGATTCACATGCCCAACTGACTCACTGACTCATCCCTGTTGCTGTTAGCAGCAATATATCTAGCTTATAATTAAAATTGTGGAGAAAAATACAACATCCAGTATCTTAACAAAAACATTTCTGCTCTGAACTGGAAGAAAAAACCCTGAGTAGAAGCTCACATCAAGACAATAGCTCCTCAGTTCACAGTAGCATCGCTCTGCTAACATGCTAACAGCACATTTGAGCTACTCACCCCCTCCTTTCCTGTGCTGAATCGTAGGGTAAGCGAATCACTCAGGGCTCGCTCACCCCCTCCCTCCTGTGCTGAATCATATAGCGAACGAATCACTCACTCACTCACTCACTCACCCCCTCCCTCCTGTGCTGAATCATAGAGCAAACGAATCACTCACTCACCCCCTCAGCTATCTGCTCAGTAATGTTCCCTCTAAGCAGCGCGCGTGCGAAATTGCGCACATCATACTGATGGCACGGTCTCTGTGCACAGAAAATCTGCGATGTGCACAAAAAAAAAAAAAAATCTAACCTGAATTGAAATTAAAATTAAAACTTTAACAATTCAGTTTTGCAGTGTTAGTGACTGGCTGCTCCCGTATGGGATTAGAACGATGCCACCTTATCCCATAGTCCAGCCAATAATGTGATTCACATTGGTATATACGCAGCTAATCAAAAAACGGATTGGCTGCATTTAAAAAAAAATAGCTGCAAAAAACTTTGTTGTTTGCATAACTCAGTAACCTTGTTTTTTCAAGAAGTAACTATATAATTAACATTGGTCATTATATGCTGTATTTTGCAGACAGAGAGTTACAGGAATCTCTCCCAGACCACAGACTCAAACTCAAAATACAAGTCAGAGCTTTATTTAAAAAAAAAAAAAAGAAAGTTGTGTTTTCAAAATTGGAGTTCAAGTTATGTTTTTTTTTTTACTTCCAATAGTGTTAACATACTACACAGGTCATGAACAAGATTTTTTTTACATTTTTATTGTAAGTCTAACATAAAAAGTCTGATAAAGTCAAACCAAAGATGATTACGAATGGGAGACGGGGGGAATCAGAGCTGACGAGACAAGGGCAAGGAAAACCAGACACAGCTACACACAGGAAAGGGACTATCAAAGTAAAACAGGAAATATAACAGGTACACCCAGACACGAGCTTAACACTAAGACATCAGACATGGCAACAGGGATCGAACACCGAGACGTGGGACCAGGACAGGCACAGAGACACAGAACAGAAGGGGCTCAAAACAGAAGCCAAACCCTAAGAACAAGACAATCTTAAGAATTAACCCGAAACATAAGATAATAATAATTAAAACCAAAACCACTGAGTCCACAGACTCAGGACCATGACAGTTTTTTTACCTTTTTTCAAAATATATTTTACTGTTCTGTTCTACCTAATTGCTGAAATAATGGCAGGATGTTAAAAAGTAAAAATAATAAAAATCTCAAAGTTTTTAAAACTTTCAGGATTCAGCCGTATGCCAGATCAGCTTAGGTAAGTGAAATGGTATCCTGACCTGGGTTAGTATTTGAGTTATTATGGAATCTAATTTACTTGGAATTATTGTTATTACAGTATCTGCAGTCTTAATTAGTTAAACAACAAACCAGTGCGAGTGAGGACATTTTCTAGAATGTCCTCACTCGCACTGGGCAGCTATCCATGACAGGGATTTTGGTCTCATCATGGAAATGTGTCAGACACAATAATGCATTGTTGGTCGCTGACCCAATATTTTGAGTTTGCTCTGGACTTATTATTCATCTCTTTGGAATTAAGAGATTTTCATGTTCTAGTTATTAATTCGTCTTGAGTTTAGTATTTCCTAATACCTCCGAGTTTTGTTATTTCTATATCTAGCTGTTGGTTCTTGTTTGATTATGTTAGTCACCTCTTTGTGCCCAGTTTGTCTCTTCTCTGTCTGTTTGGTCTTTCCATGCCCTGTGTCTTTTGTTTTCTTGTTTCCCTCTCTTGTCTAGTCATATGTCTTAAGTCCTGGTCCCTGTGTTTATCACTTCCTGTTCCCTTGATCATCTCTCTGTGTTTCATTCTTTTGTGTCAGTCATGTCTCCATGCTGTTCCCTGTATCACATTTTCACATCTTACTCTAGGTCTCAGTCTGTGTCTTATGTCCTGTTTTATTTAGATAGTCACTCGTTCATGTTCAGATTAGCTTCCCCTGTCTCGTAAATAACGCACACATCTGATTTTCTTTTCATTGTATAGTAGAGAATACATACAATTATTTTAAAAGGAAAGAACATTTCTTCAACACATTTATCATTAGTAAGTAAATAGTAGCAATCACAATGACACTACAGTGGAGTATGCAAGCAACCACTTGACCAAGGTAACTTAGTAACTAAAGTAGTTGTCAGTCAAAGCCAAAAGTGTAGAAGTGCCACTGTGGTAGATCATGTTTCTGTAGTGACCCAACCTGGTTTTCGTCATCTCCTGAAACAAGAAAGAACACATAGACACATTTGGTTATTCACACAAAGGAAACTAAACAAAGAGATCCAACTGTATTCCAAACTGTCCCAATCTAACCATTTCACTGATGAAGCCATTTCACCAGGCTCAATGGTTTGGGGGCCATCAGAAGAGCAGTTTGAGACAAAAAGATTGACTTATTGCAACATTTGTTTGATAACAGGTCGACTATCTAGGAAATTAATGTAGGAGAAGAACATAAAATGTAAGACACTTTTTAAACATTTACATTTGAGTGATAATACCTCTGTGAGTCTCTGTCTCTGGACGCAATGAACGTATGGCTCGGGTATGACTTCTATTTGGTTTGCTATTGCTTTGTAGCAAATGACACAATCCATCAGAGGCTGTGGAGCAATGGTGGATTTCAGGAAAAAGTGGTGGTAGATGTATTTCCAGTCAAATCCACCCTGAAAGAAAAGCAGCAAGTCAATGGATGTGGGCGGGTAGACATGGTCAAGCAAACCTGCTAAAGTTCAAATTGAGCATCAGAAAGAAGACAGGGGAAATAAGCGACACTGAACATGGCATGATTGTTGGTGCCAGACAGGCTGGTCTGACTATTTAAGAAACTACTCGTGTACTGGGATTTTGTGGTCGACGCACCACTTCAATACACACCACAATCTCTGAGGAATGTATCAAGCAACTTGTTGAATCTAGGCCATGAAGTTTTAAAGCACATCTGAAGGCAAAAAGGGAGTCCAACCCAGAGAATGGACGCATGCTTACATTAATGCTTTAATTAATGAAATGTTTTTATAAGGTAAATGCAGCAAAATTCATGCAACAACTTTGGTTGTTTGTGTCGGTCAGACTTTAATCTGCAGGGGCTGTGGCCTCCATATGGCTCCACCTCCTAAAATATGAGACTGTTTCTGGAAAGAGGACCCAAGTGCAGGATGCCAGGAGGCAGAATAAAAGTCCAATTAAATCTTCATGTGCAGAGATCACGCAAAGGAAGACAAACAGTCAAGGGCCAAATTCCAAAATATATCACTGTGGTGAACTAAAAATAGAGAACAGTAATCTTGACCGGTGCACAGAGGCTGTGGTGCTCATGGTCAGTGTTCGGCTACATCAAATGATTCAGAGACTAATTCAGTTCCACCTTAATACCAACTGAATACTGTCTATAGTATAAAGACAATATACAGTATACTACAGTAACAGTATTAAAGTAGGAAATGGCAGTCAGCCAAGATAGCTCATGAAGCTCATATCTTGTTGAATTCAGTTGTGTAAATCCACAAAGAGCAGCAGGTCAGCTGATCACAGCCTGTACACTAAAAAATTATTGTGAGTTGTGATTGTTTTCCTCACACTGAGCCCCTACAGCCAGTTTTACGTTTCCCCCACTTGCTGAATCCCACTTTAACCCCTTATTGTACTCATTTATAGTCAAATTCACCCTCTACGATGTAGGCAACAGAAAATAGATATTTACTTTCTTACTTTGAGTGCATTTCTGAGCCTGGACCTTTTCACTTTTACTTTAGTAAAGAAGTTGATTCAGTATTTAATCTTTTACTGGAGTATTTTTTTCTGTATTTTTACTTAAGTAAAGAATGTCTCTACTTTTGCCACCTCTGGCTATTCTTAACTTTAATGTCTAACTGTGTTGTCATGGCTGTGCAACACATTTATTATCTACAGGAAGAAATGTGAAATCCTCTAAGTTTTCACCAAATACGCATCAGTTTTGATTCTAATGAACAGCTGTGTAGGAACATCAATCTGTTAAAGTCTGCAAAATAGTACTCCAATTTTTGCACCTCATTATCTAAACATAAACTGTCTACAATTTTTAGTTTTATCAAACCTTTTTCTGTACAGCTGCTATTTGGCAACAAAAAGAGAGAGGAAGAGAGAGAGGAAAAGTGCGTCAAATCGGTGTTACCTGAAACCAACATTTCAAGTTTTTTTCTCTCTCGTTAACGTTAGGATTTAACATTTGTCTTTTAAATTTTAGCTGTAAATGTTTCTGTTCTTCTGCAGAATTTTAGGAGACTGTTGACACAGTCAGTAAGGTTATCACACCCCATCAGTGAGGCAGCTACAGGTTTCATTAGAAAATAAAAGAAAAAGGGGAAGAGTTGGTGAAAGAGCAAACACCCAAACCAAAAAGATGCTTACCTCAATTTCTAACTTGTCCACAGTTTTCAAAAACAGATAATGGCGACGGATATTAGAATGAGTGGTGAGCTCTTGCTGTACCAGATTGACTCCTTGTTTGTAGATTTTAGGCAGCCCATTGTAAGGCTGCCAAGCTTCAGCAGAATACAGCACAGCCACAGCACAAACCAAAAACAGCAAGCCAGCAGCCATATTTCTCCAATGCGTGAGAAGAGCAGGACAGCTCAGAGGACAAACCAAGCACTGAGTGCAAACCAAGTTCTATTATAGGAGATTAAAACACACTCAGTGGGGAATATCACATAAGACCACGGTTATCAAAAGAGAGGTTAGACTACATCCTAATTCATTATTACAATTAAGTCCTGGTTCACTAATCCAGATCCTGGAAACAAGCCCAAAATGTGGTGACAAGCTTTTGGCACCAGGACAAGATATAAAGTTTAGCAGTAATTAGTGCAATTTTTTTGTTTTGACTTCATTAGATGGCTCTTTGTTGTCACCTACACCAAAAAAGAAACAGTTGTATTTGGGTCAGGAAAGCAAATGGGATGGTCATTTAAATATTTTATTTCCAGGAAATGAAAACTCATGAAGATTTCAGAGTCAAACATAGGCCTTATTAACGCTTAACACATGTTGATCCATGTACAGTGCATCCAGAAAGCATTCACAGTGCGTCACTTGTTCCACATTTTACAGCTTTATTCCAAAATGGATTAAACACATTTTCCACTTCAAAATTCCACACAAAAAATGACAAAGTGAAAAAAGTTTGCATGTAAATTTTTGCAAATGTATGTACTAATATATACTTTGTGTACTGTCAGCCTTTGCTCAATATTCTGCTGAAGCACATTTGCAGCAATTACAACCTCAAGTCTCCTCCATCCTCACAGTATGATGCTGCCACCACCATGCTTCACTGTAGGGATGGTATAGAATCAGAATCAGAATACTTTATTGATCCCTAGGGGAAATTATTTTTTTTTGTTATAGTGCTCCATAATAAACAGACATTAACAAGACAGACAATACACTAACTAAGAATATATAGACGAGGTAATGAGAGGTCTCTGGTTTCCTCCGGACATGAAGCCTGGCATTCAGGCCAAAGAGCTCCATCTTTGTTTCACCAGACCAGAGAATGACACTCAAAACTGACTAACAATAAACCATTGCTGACTAAATCTGTGAAGACTAAAAAGAAATACAGCATCTGACCTGCACTTAGCTGCCAAGAAGCTGAAAACAGAAATTTTAAAAGCCAAGCCAAAGAACAGCAGCCATGTTACTCTGGATGGCTTTCATTCAGACTCTGAGCCAGCTAATGCTCTTACGTGTTACAATAATTAGAAAAACAGTTTTTAGTAATAAGACGCAGGAACTGCAGTGTAATCTCAAACATAGACAGCACGTTAACATCAGTCAGAGGGACACAGGAAAGACCTTCCACCACCATGGACCTGATAATATTTCTGGTCGTTTACTTAGATCTTACCTTTTAGTCTTCACAGGTGCAGCACGTGCCTATTGTTAATGGACTGGTTCTTATGTAGTGCTTTCTGCTCTACCTGAGGGCTCTTGCCATGCACCAATTCACATAAACACTTTCTTCTACACTTTTTAAGTGCTTTCGATCAAGCATTCACACACATTCATACTTGTGATGCATCGGAGATCAACGGGGTTTTTATCTTGCCCAAGGATAGTTGGCATGCAGACTGAAGAAGCCAGGGATCAAACCACCAACCTTCCAATTAGGAGATGGCCTGCTGTACCTCCTGAGCTACAGCTACCCTACACTGGTGTGTGGGATGCTTTTCTAGTGCCCGTTCCTACATCTATATCCCAAAACTCTAAATGACTTTACACCAGTCGTCCAAACATCAACTGTGATTAAAGTATTTGAAAAACTGGTGAAGGCAGAGATGTTAAGGCACACTGAGCATGTGTTTAACCCCATGTAGCTTGCTTATGAACCACATGGTGTCACAGTTCTCAAGCTGGTCTGTTTGTCTCACCTTTGCCTCCTGAAGGAGCTGATCAGTATAGAATTCCACGTATAGAATTTGTGTAGAATTCCACCCTATACGTAGAGCATCCAGTTCCAGAAGACACACCTGCTTCCCGTAATAATATGGCCCTTACTTAATTAATGGTTGCTTTGAATTTACCTCTGTTTTTGACTCCTGATGTTCCCTTCTGTTTCCTGAAGTGTTCTCACTACCTAAGCTAATCCCACTCTGTGGATTTTCCCCGCTGGTCACCTTGGAACAAACCACTCACTCCTCAACTGGATTTCCTGTCCAGCTTCCAACATAACAGCTCACCTGTAGAACAGCGTCGCCTTCCTCCCTGGCTAAGCATGAATTTTTCAAGTAAGCACCCATATATACTCATTGTCAGTTTATTCCCTCCATCCCCATCTGTGGATTAAGTCTCATCTCCTCTGTGACAAACCTTCCTCAGATTCAAAAGTGCAGTATCTTCCCTGTTGCTAGTTTGAAAATAAAATTTGGCCTGTAAAGAATCTGGATTTCTAACAAATATAAACAACACAGTCATGCATTGTTGCATTTCCTGGGTAATGCAACAGAGGGGTAACTTATTGCACACACACAGCTCTTTTACTCTTTTTATTATATGTAACACATGGAATACATTTAGTTTAAAAGGAAAGAAGCCTCCTTTCACGTGTTTATCACAAGTGAGTAAGTGAATACTAAAAAAAGTGACACTACAGATGAGTATACATGCAACCTCTTAACTAAGGTAATTAAAGATTGCCTTTATAGTTTTGTGGATATATTTGTGCTGCAATTAGGATCGTATTAGCGGCCAGTACGAGACAAAAGTGTAGGAGAGCCCGTGTGGTAGATCATTTGTCTGTAGTGCTGCAGCCTGGCTTGCTTCATCTCCTGAATCAAGAGAGAACACAAAAAGATGTCTGGTGATTATTCACACTCAGAAAACTAAACAGAGAGCTCCAGTTTCTACCACAGACCATCCAGATCTAATCTAGGTTTTTGAGCCATTAACAGCAAAAAAAAAAAACCCTCTGTGTTACCTCTGTGAGTCTCGGTCTCTGGATACAGTGAACGTATGGATTGGGTTCTTCTTTTATCTGGTCTCCAATTGCTTTGAAGCAAATTGCACAATCCATCAGGGGCTGTGGAGCAATGACAACATAAAGAGCTTTAGTTCTGATAGGCGGTAAACGACTTTTTTTTAATGTTAGCATTCGCTCACTCGATCATTCCTGAAGGGGCATCTCCGATGGTCAGTCTCCGTTGTTCCTTTCGGACACGTGGTGGGTTTCAGGTGAACGTGATGGAACAAGTATTTCACATGAAATACATCCTGAAAGAAATAGAGGTAAATTTTATGCGGCGCAATTCCAATATGGACTAAAACCTAGCAGGTTTCATCGCTGATTTTTCTGTAGTAGTCAGCCCACACAAAGCACTGTGGTGCAGAGGTCATGTACAGGAAGACAACAGTTAAGGGCCAAATTGCAAAAACAGTCTGAGAAAGTGGTGAACAAGTAAGAAGGCCAATGGGAAACACTTTAGCTTTAGTATGTTTCAGGCATACTAAATCCACTGCAGCTGTGCCCCTTGGCGTGCATCAACAGATAAACAGATAAATGTTTACTGTATGAGCCCCTGCGTAATTATGAGTGTCTGTAGATACATAGCAAATATCACTTTCTTCTTGGCAACAATACTGAGCTGAAGTCATCAGCAGATCTGAGGAAACGGGGATAAAATCTGCTGCAGTTCAGTTATCTGCCTCGCTCTCTCAGTCTCACATCTGCACAATCTTTGTTGGCTTTGTTTAGTCTGTTTGGCCCCCAAAGCACCCTGCATCATACCTTGCACATGCAGCCACATGTACAGCACTCATACCCCTGATAACAGTGTCATAGTCAAGATTGTTTTCAGAACAAATGGTCAAATTGCCTCCAGGTGCTTTATATTGTAGGGCAAAGAGAGGACAATGACACAGAGAAAACATCTACCATCTGTTGTTGTGTCCTTCAGTTTTTGTCGTGGCCTGTATACCCAGGTTGATTAGTATTGATTGCCATCAATATACGCCATTGCTAGAAGGCTTGCTGTGCCCAATGCTGTCATGCATCCATACTTGACAACACTGGGGAGAAATACACACTATCAAGTACCATTTTGCATTGCTGCAAAAGAAAAAAAAACTACTTTGATTTTTGTGGGTATCTTTGAATTCAGAATTTTTAAGGTAGTTTATTGTCATTTCTATCAAATAGTGTGTCAGCCTTTCATTCCTAAAACATTCCCCACTTCATATCAGTATAAAAATCCAACATGATTTTTTCCCCATTCAGATTTGTTGCATTTTCAAAGTGTTCCTTTAATTTTTTGAGCAAACTGTAACTGTTTTGTTTTTCTGCACATAAATCTAAACTCTTGTGAATGTTTTAGGTTTCAAAGTTCACATAATCCAATAGAGATGGGAAAACAAGTTTGAACCAGAGAACTGTGGCTGAAAGCTCTGAAAGCAGAATTTAAAGTATTTTTCTCTTTTTTAACATTATAATTCAAGTTTTAGCTGGAAACATTTATGTTCTTCTGCAGAGCTTTAGAAGACTGTTGGTGCAATCAGCAAGGCTATCTCACCCTATTACAGATAACACTGATTCTGGTCAAGAGTTTTCAAAAGAGTCGACAGCCAAATCTAAATGATGCTTACCTCCTGTTCTACCTTCTTCACAGTTCTCAAAAAGCGATAATGGTTTTGGACCTTATCGTGGGCGCTGAGCTGTTGCATTGCCAGATCCACTCCTTTCTTGTAGATTTCAGGCAGACCATTGTAAGAATCCTGAGCTTCGCTGGAGTACAGCACAGCAACTGCACAAACCAAAAACAGCAAGCCAGCAGCCATGTTTCTCTGAGTCTGGGAGGAGAGCAGGGCAGCTTGGAGAATAAGACTCGCGTTCAAAACAAGTCCTTTTATGGCTTTAGGAATCACAAGTGAAACTAAACATACCTATCAACAACAGACCAGCTGCACTCACTGTTTACTTAATATCCCCCAGTTTCCTGTAATACCCAGGAGGCCACAGACTAAAACTTTCAGATGGAAAACATGCTCAATGTCATAATAGGAATTTGTTCTTACAATAGCTAACTTATCCAGAATAAGATCAAAAGTGTGATTAAGCTCAATGACAATCTAATGATACATTTAAAACAGACTACCATCTTCAGCTTTTATGCTCTAGGAGCAGAAACACTCTCTGCAGGGATGGGGTTACATAACACCTGGGGATGCTTATGTAACAACTTCATTTCAATGAAACCACAATTCATGAAGATTTGTTAGTCACACACATTGCATCAAATTATCACATCAAAGAAAACTCATTTCATTCTACTTAAATCAAAGAAAAAGTAAATGCACAGGTATTACACTGTTGTTGCCAGTTTTATATACTTCATAGGTCAGAGATCCCAAAGAGGCTTCATAATAACATAGTAAAGGAGGGAAGTAACAAATGTTTGTAAACATTTTGTGGGGATTAGATTGCTTTAATCCAGTAACTTTTTTGGACCACAAATGATACCATGTGACAAGAGGCCCCACTGAGGGACCTTTCAAAGGCTCATGGGCTAAAAAGATTGAGAAGTACTGGTTTTTATAACTTGCTAATATCCTCTGTTTTAAATTCAAAACTTTAACATCAAGAATAATGACTAGTTGCACAGTTGTGTTCAGAAGATTAAATACATGTCATCAGATCAATAGAGTGGAAAAAAGTGAAATAATCGTCACTCACATGTTCTGACACAGAATAATTTATTTATGTATTTATTTATATTTATAGTTTTGCCTGTTGTTACCACCACAGTGGGTTATAAAAATTAAAAAAAGTAAGATGTGATCAAAGAACAGACTTCTAGCTTTAATTCAGAAGCTCTAATAAAAGTTTTATATTACCTGTTTATGAATTAGAGCCATTTTTATACACAGTCCCCCCATTTTCAGAGGGTTAAAAAATAATTAAACAGAAGTAAAGCAGATAAAAGATTTGGATTCAAAGTTTATTAGAATATAAAAAGAATGCATACATTTACTTACTAGGAAGGTTGCATTTAAATGAAATATGTTCTTCACATGATAAATGCCTCTCAAAGTGAATAATAAGATATATAATAATAGTTTAATAACAATTTAAAAGACAAGATGCAAACATTATACGTACATCTACCAAACTACAGAAAGGTTAAGTGCAGACTGACAAGAATTTACCTGTCTGATTGTAGTTTTTTAGATATTTTTAGAGGCAAAGATACTAAATGCCGCATGTTTTCTAACAAAAAAAAAAATGTTTTCACTCTTTGCCTGTTGATCCCAGAAGAACTGTTGACCCGCTGCTGTATCCCAGTTTCTTGCAGTGCTCCAGTCTGCCTGCTGTCATTACCTGCCATTCATAACCAAGTAAAGATAAACGTGTTTATCACTGCAGTTTCATCATTTATGACAGGCCACGGTTAGAACTTTTGGAGAGACTGTATTAAAGGTAAAGCAGGAGATACTGACTTGTGTGATGGCCGGTTTACGGAGGCAGTGAATATACGGTTTGGGCTCTGGTTCGATTTCTCCTCTGTACATTTTGTAGCAGACTGCACAGTCCATCAGCGGCTGCATGAATGCACAAGAGCAAAACAGCACAGACAAGTTAGGGCAGGCCATTATCCTCGCATTCCACAGTCCTGGGCTGAGTAACTTGCCGAAAACTTACTTTGTCGTTTCTAGGCTCACACGCTGAGGTATCAACGGTCCCTTTTTCACAAGTGGTGGGTTTAAGGTAGAAGTGGTGATAGAAGAAGCTAACATCAAAGCCCATCTGAAAAGAAAGAAGCAAAGAAACCCAGATTAGTTTTAGTTCATAAAAGCATCATATTCCTTGTTGCTTATAGCACATTTCCTGATAATTTTAATCCAAATACACCATAAACCATTAAATAATAACCAGGTCTTACGAAACAAATGATAAAAACTGAGCAATAAAACTGGATGTGCTGTTCAGTACCTCATAGTCCGACTTTGAGACACTTCTTAAGAAGACATAATGATGTTGGATTCCAGAGAGAGCGTGGAGCTTCTCTAAGGCCAGATCTACTCCTTTCCTATACGTTTCAGGGAGTTCCTGTGCATTCGAGGACAAGAAGAAAGCTCCGACGCTGAACAGCCAAACCAACAGAGCAGCCATCGTTCTCCTTGTGGCCATAAGAGTGAGGGTGATTTGGAAAGAGCAACAGACAACCCCCTTCTGTACTGTTTACTCAAAGACAGAAGAACACCCTGCCCTTACAAGGGAGAAAAACAGGCGTTTCTGTTTTGATTGTGCCTCAGTGTTGATCCAGAGTAGATGTCTGCATCCTCCCAACTTCTTTCTTTTATCAGAAAGATTTTTGAAATCTAAAAAGCAGTTTTCTATCAGCGAATGAAAGTAACAAAGAGGACACATACTAAACTGATTTACATTATTTTACTGAAGGGAAATCTATTGGCGCTCCACAGGGTTCAATTCTTGGTCCTCATTTTATTTAACAACTGTATAGTTTTGTACTATAAATAATGTAAAACAAATATAATCATTCTTGGCATAATTTTAAATGTTAATCGTAAATATTAACTGAACTGACCACCGACTGTATATAAAGGATTGACTAACCATTGTGATATTACTGGTTTGTTTGCCCATTTTCAAAGGTTTCGACCTGAGCATTTTAGAAAAAGTGAGTGAAGTTGCAAACTCATTGGGAAGGTTTCTTTTGAGCTCAGTGGATCCAAACAGCCATTTTTAAAAACCAGTCAAAGTCTTTATGGTGCCACAGCAGCACCCCCCAGTTGCAATTAAAAAGAATGTAGGTTTTAGGTACCGATTTCAGACCAGCAAGCATACATCCATCCTTTATATACAGTCTGTGGAAACGAGTGTTTTAATTTCCTCACAACATAGGTAAAAAAAGCTCATCTTCAGTCCCTGTCTATTAAAATTTCAGATCAAGTCAGGAACTGAAACTTATTGAAAACAGATACTTTAGGAGCCAGACAAATAAAAAGTGAAGTTTAACATTTAAAAATACTAAATGTGTAAAAATATCCTGCTCGCTGATAAACTGCTCGAAGACGGCCAGATTCAAACCTGGAAACTTTCCCTGCAGATTCTGCTTCATGTTATCATCATTGCACCATTTCACTCCTGCAGATTCTAGCTGCTTGCCTTTGGTAGCCGCTGAGCTCATGAGTGAAGACAGAGGAGATGCTGTCTGTGTCAAAACCTGACTCTTCTACCTCTGCAACCCAGTGGACAGGTTAGTCACCAGCATCCCAGCCTTTTTAACCATATGTTGTTGTAACTATCCACTGTGTTTTCATTTTAAAACACCTATGTGCATAATAATTATTCTTCAGCATTTCTTCACCATAGGCAAGTCATCAATTTCCACTGAAACAATGGGCAATCGCAGTAAACTGCAAGGAAATTTTTACCGACCAATCGGGAGTTAGACATTTAGACCATAGTGCAGACTGGTCGTTGGGCCTATGTGATTTAGGCCTTACATTGTCACCATGATTGTAACACTTCCAAAATGACAAAAAGGTTAATGTCACATGGTTAGTGGTCACATGCCTGCAAAAACCTCCATACGCAAAGATGTGAATTGATGCAAAAACAGATATTTGTCTCACGGCAGCCGCAGCTTTTTTGTATGACTCAGTGACCATATAAAGGAATTTTACTAGTTAATAGGTTCACCATAGTTTTGAGAGCTTAAAGTCTGGTGAAATTTCACCAACACATCTGTGCATTATATTGAAAAGATCCTAATTAAAATTAAACGAGGCCTGGGCTGCATTTTCATGCAATTTCCATTTGTACCACTAGATGATGCAGTGGGCCTGTGTAAGCTTTCAACACATTTTTAGGCTAAAAAGAAAAGATGATAAAGTGAAACAGGATCACTCAATTGATAAAATGTTGCCCCCTGGTGGTTAAAGTTTTAGTTTAATTCTCTGTGTAATTATAAAAAGTCCCTTTAAAACACAGGAACACGTCCAAATGTGTTTGAATGGCAGTGGGACATCCCTGAAAACATGAAACAAACAGAATCAGACGCAGGTTTACCCGCTTACTTTAACCCAGTGAATTGTTATTTTGGACAGTAACCAATTAAAATGACTCAGGAAGAAAAGATCCAGCCTTTCCATGCTTTGTTATTTCTGTATCCAAAATAAAAATGATTTGCATGTATAATTTGTCTCTTTCCACTAAACGTGCTCACATATTCTGGATCATATTATAAACACAAAGCCCTTAACATCAGTGTAAATAAAGCATCATACAAATTCATTCTGAAACCAAACTATCCATTAATAAGGAAATAAACCTCCATATGCAGCCACTGTCGTCCATGTTTACAGACCGTCACGAGTAAAAGCTGAACCAGTGTGAGGCAACCTCTGGTGGGCTTATGAAGGAGGAGACTATATTACTTTTTATTATGCATGTTTATTTTTTGTTACTGGCTATCATTTGAAAATATGTCTTAAAAAAAGATTCTAAACTTTCCATTGTTTGTTTGTAAACACATGATACAAGTTCAGTTCATCATTTCATTTCATTTTTCATTTGATTTTTTTGTTTCACACATGGTACAGCAGTAATTCATTTCCCATACACAACCTTCCTTTCAATTAATGTAA
>VUQP01049389.1:0-18250 GCA_015108555.1 Coptodon rendalli
GAGCCTGGTTCTGTTGGAGGTTTCTTCCTGTTAAAAGGGAGTTTTTCCTTCCCACTGTCACCAAAGTGCTTGCTCATAGGGGGTAGCATGATTGTTTCTCTGTATGTATTATTATAGGGTCTATATTACAATATAAAGCACCTTGAGGTGACTGTTGTTGTGACTGTACGCTGTGTAAATCAAACTGAATTGAATTGAACTGTCTGAATAGACTGCAGAGTGCTGGCCTGATAATTTAGCTCTTCTGTGTTGTAGCCAGAGGTTGTTTGGTTTCCTCGATGTGTAAATCCTGGCAATCCTCCTGCACTTAACAGCGTACACTATGTTACTCTGTTTGTGTCGGGGGACCCGATCCTTGGGGTGGACCAACTTTTGGCGCAGCGTGTTTTGGGGTTTGAAAGCCACAGAGACCTGGTGTTTAGAAAAAATGCGTCTCAACTGTTCCGATACTCCTGACACATATGGGATCACTACAGGTTTTCGCTTAGGCAGCGGTTGTCCTTCTCTCCTGGATTGGCTGGAGCTTTCCAGCCAATTTCCTGCTGTTTATAAGATTGGGGAAACCTGCAGTCAGCTGAGACTGTTGAAGTCACCTGGATGAGTGAAGAAACCTTTCTCCCACTGAAAAAGTGCAGATGAACAGAATCAACCTTTGGTAATGTCGACCTTCCTCACTTGCAAAATTTCGTTTTAAAATTACATTAAATTTACAGTGAAACCCTTTGAATTATGATTCAAATATTATGTCTGCTTTCTTTTTCACTAAATAACAATGAAGCAGGCCACAAAAGCATTTGTCAGTCAATTGTTCCATTCATTTTTACACATCTGAAAGTAGGGGGACTACGCCTTTTTATACTATACAGCTCATGCATAACTTTTGTAAAACCCCTTAAATTAAACCTGAAAGCTTGCACTTCAGTAACATATGGATTTATAGATTGATTTCCACCGTGGTGCTGTTCAAAGGCAAAACTGCACAAATGTGCTGTCTTTGCCCCAAACATTCTGAATGGCGCTATTTTTGATCCCAAACGATTGATTCTCGTTATAATGTAGACACAACCTTCAAGGGTAGTTTTAATAAAGTGCCTTTAGAAATGTGCAGATTTGACAACCCAATTCAGCATTACACATATTTAGAATTTCCATATTTACACAGAGAACAGAATTGAAAATGAGCTTTTGCATGTTGTTTGCACATTTTACTTTACGACAGTGTGTGGGAAAAGTATCCTCAAGTTCATCACTTTTTAAATGTTTTTACATCTTTGTAGCTCAACTGCAATAGGGTCCGCTCAAGACTTACAGCAATGACAAAAACAGTTTGTTGTTTCAGTGAAATTAAAGAACTTTTCTAACTTCTGATTGACTTCACGACCTCTTGTCCGGACCAATAATCCTCACATCCTATGTGACTCTGTTGGACTCTATCAGATTTGATCATTCTTTGAAAATCATTTAAAAAACAACAGGGTGTTTTAGTGCTTTTCCACAAGTTCGTTTTAGATCCATGGAAAGAGGTATTTGTGTTATTTTGTTCCTTCTCTTGTTTTTTGAGGAAACAACATGTTAAATACACCTCAGTAGCAAAATCAACGCGTCCAGTGTACCAGTTAATTATTATAAACTTTATAAATTCAGCATTAACCATAGACCTATTGTAGTTGATTACATGATGTAGATGATTTTAAGTTCCCATCATGTGCCTGTGTATTGTTAATTCTTCAAGGTTTTGTTTTGTATCTAAAACTACATTTTGTTTACTTGATTTTCCTCCTCAGTACAGAGTGTTGTGTTTATTTGTATTTGTAACTGATTTGTGTTACTTCCTTGTTGTTTAAACCCTTCCTTCCTGTCATGCCTCGACAACTTCTCCTTATTTCCATTCACCTTCTGCAACTAGATGAGATCAGACTCCACCACGCATTGCTCAGTATACTCTTTCACCAGCTCCACACTCAGGGTGTTTTGGCAGAATTCAGCCATGGCCTTCCAAAGCGGTGGGTCTAGGAACATCTGGCACATCACGTGACCCTTCAAGGTGGCAGTATGGCGCTGCAAGTGGTACAAGAACTGCTGTCGAGCCAGGGCGAGGTCTTTACCAAACATGTCAATGTTCAGGTAATACCTGGTTAAAGAAAACATCATGGCTGTGTGAAAACAGTTTCCCATTCTTAGCAGTAAGGATGATTGTAAATGTAATGACCATATTATAGAAACAACACGTTCTCATCCCAAAACGTAACATTCCACGCCATGTGACAAATCGTCGATATGTTACGCGGTCGGAAACACGAGAACCATTTGGAATGAAACATTCTCATCATTAATCGCTTTGGAAACACTATCCAATACAATTAAGACTGTGGTTAAGGTTAGGGATAAGGTTAGGGTTAGGGCTGGAATACACAGCTGGAATGTGTGTTATTGCCGGGAGCGTCATTCCATCCACAATCCGGTGCATATCATAGGTTACCTTTTGCGTTTTTTATGGGACGCCTCAGGACGCGACAATCGTCGGTATGTTACGCGTTGGGAATCAGAACGGTCTCTATAGAAACTATCTGTAGCATGTAGAAAAAAGTGAATTTCTTCCTAGTGATACTATTAAAAGTTGCTGTTATAGACAATGGTTCGTGTTACTGTGCAGTACACTTGCTTCAGCAACATCCATTTAGTCTTATCAATAAATGAAGAAGGAACATTTACCAGTCATCTCCAATGGGGACCCTGAAAGGGAAGGTACAGAGGCTGGCCACAGTAGGATTGGACATATCGTCCACCATCCAGTCAATCTCCTTCTTTAGTAGGATTGCCATGTTACTGGACAAAAGCTTGAATGGCTGCCAGTCTTGAATGATGGTTGCGTTAGGGAGGACCCCGTGCATCAGGTCACTGTTTAAGTAGAGCTGCTGGATTGCTGTATGGTCCAGACGCACTGGAGGAGGACTGGAGCAAAAGGTGGACAAAGTGGATTCATTGTCTCCTTCTAGACCAAATTCAGAGAGATGCAGCTTGAGGTCTTCAGCTCTAAAGCGCATCAGCAGGATTCCCTGCAGAGAGAAAAGCAGCATTGAAAGCATGCAAACAGCCCACAAAGGCTCATGATGACTAACAAGCCATTTAGCATCAGGACAGATCCAAACAATTATTTACTCTACCTGCTTAGTTATGATGCGGTACTTTTCAAAGTCCTTTGGTCCAAGCTGATCATCACGGGTCAAGCGGCATACTTTGACCTCTGGATACCTAGATTTAACCAGCTCAGCACAAAAACGTAGCAGAACACCCGCCACGCCCTTGCCCCTTTCCTGGGGGGCAACACGGAGACCTTCCACCAGCATGGTCTCCCCATCATCGATGACACAGACAGACTCCAGAGCAATCTACCGAGCAATCAAACAAAGGAAGATAACAGACAAAAAAGCCATCACGCTGACATGGATACTTTTAATTATTTATTTATCTAAGGGGCTAACTCTGCTAGTTTGTGAGGAAGTCATATCTAGTTGCAGGGTGTTTTACTCAAGCTCAGAGTAGTAAGTTTGGCAGTCCGTTAATAGGAGAGATAATTTACTGAATTATGTGCTCGAATCAACAAACAGCATTCAGATATATGTTTTGTTATGTTTTATATGTGTAGCAGATCTGCTGAGGTTTCAGGCTGGCTGGGTCATTTATCAGGGCGATGCTTTACAGCCATTTATCCTAGGAACTGAACATTTACTACTGAGTGAACTTACCACTTTTCCATGTTTGCGTGCCAGTATAACTGTGCGGTTGGTATCCTGCAGCCAGCTAGTGTATCTAGTAGGTAGATAGTCAAGGCCTCCATAGATGTCCTGGCTCATAGCCATGATTTCATCAAAGTCCTCCTCAGTTGCCACAGTAAACTGAAGGCCTGCCTGGGACAGGGCCTCTGGGAGCTGGGGCATATTCAGGCTGGTATCAATCTTCATCTTGGAACAACTGATAAAATAAAAATGGAAGAGATGTTATTGTGGACTATATAAAATCCTATTTTGTGCTTCAGAGCGGGATGTCATTCTCGCGTAATCAAAAATAATTAGCCACAGATAAATAAATCATTTTACCATTTTCTGAAAGCAGAATACAACAGACCTCAAGGTGTATGGCTGGTGAACCAAGTTCACCGATTCCATCCTTAGCAAAGGGGACAAAACATTAACCACTTTAGTAATAACCACACCAAGAGGCACACATTCATTATTCAAAGGCACTAACCAACAGGGAATCAAACATACATGAGAAGAAGAATTAAGAGCTGATTGCTTCTGCAAATTGGATTGCAGATTTTTGCATTAGTGGAGAAGCTGTGCTTGTAAAATAAGAGGTTGTATCTGGGACAGCAGCCAGAAGAGTCCTTCATTAACCAAATTATTTAACAGCACATGTTTTCTTTCTCACAACACTGTGGAAAAGCCCCCAGTTTGGACTGGGTCTATCGTTGGTTCCATTCAAATACATCAGTGCTCAAACGCTTTATGGATCACATCTCTGATGTAAAGTAACACATTTTTCAATTCAATCCAATTTTACTTATATTGCAATAGTTCACAAAAACAGCCACTATAGGTACTTTATATTAGAGAGAGAACCCAGAAATCAGCTGAGCAAGATTTTGGTATCGATCGGGAGAAAGAACTCCGTTCAAAGAAAAGTTCAAGCAAGAGCCTGCATAGCAGCAAATTATTATAAAGAAACCTAAAAAGTGCAGATTTGGGGACGAAAGGTTTTGGCCATTGCAGCACCAAGATGAACATGTCCTACTATGCATAGTAGAAAATATTAACCTTAAAGACAATAAAGCCTTTCTCTTCAAATACAGCCCCACTTCAAAGACTGAAATCTCTCTCTTTTACTACCAATGACACATCAAGGGATGTGACGAACAAAAGCTGCACATCACTTTGAGAGGTGATCATGAATTGGGACGTTTACCTTACATCAACCTAACATCAACCACCTCGGTAGACACACCATTGCATGTCAATTTGTGTAGCAGTGGGTGGCAACAGCAAACCACAAGGCCTCAAACACCGAACCCCAAAGGAAAAAGGAGGGATTTTGCCGTATGTTCAGAAGACATAGATTGTGCAACCTCTAAAAGAACATGATTGGAGCAACTTGGTCAACAATCTGCCAGCGGTTGCCATGAAAGAAGTGTTAGCGGGGTTTTAGAGTTTACTTTCAGCTGGAAAAGATGATTCACAGTAAAAAAGTACAATAACATACCTGCAGCAGAGTAAAGCCCAAGGCATAGACTGCACATCGAACCACTAGCAACTACACTGAAGAAAATGAAAAGATCGTTGCCACAGAGTTATGACCCCGACTACAGACACAGAAGTAGTGAAATCCTGTGGTTCTGAAAACTCAACTCAGAAGAGTCCAATTCAGCCACAGTTGTAGCTTTGTGGCTGAATTACAGAAGGGCAAGCAGAGAAGATGGCTCATTTTTAATACTGTTTAATGTCCAGCATCATATTCTAAACATCATAAGTTTGTAGTGGCTGTCCTGTGTGGACCACATTACTACAAAGCTTCATCTTATCTGCATCACACATGTTGGCCAAGGACACTCATCTGTTATGATTCTAAATTAGTGAAGATCATTTACTGGCTAATGCTCTCTGTGTTTCCATCTGAAGCATAGAGCCTAACTGACCTCAGAGCAGTGAAAGCAGATTCAGCGGCAGCTTGCCAAGCATGCCATCATGTGCAAGCCACCAGGAAAAAGCTGCTGGCCTCTCAGCTTGCACAGCTCCAGTCATTGTTAACAGGAGTTCGACAAAACCGTCAAAGCACAGAGAGCTGCAGGTTTCTATGAGATTGAAAGAAGCACAGTTTTCAGTGGCAACAACCAGCTGTGGCCACAACATGGCAGTAATGTTAACTGACAGGTTAATATTACTGCCAGCGCTGTCTGAGATGAAAGGAGATAGATCGCTTTACTTTGGTATGTTTTAATTTATGTCTATTTTTAAACATTAGACTTTTGTATGACAGAGTATCAGGGTCACATTAAGAAAAAATATTATTGATCATTCTGAGAATAAAGTCTAAATGTGGAGATTATACAGTTGTTTCAACAGTTGCTATACGCTCTGAGTTTGTGAAATTGTACTTGAGAATCGGTTTTAGTAACAAGGAAGGACGTCATTTCTCTTTTAGCACATAAACACAGGGAGCTGAGAAGTATGAAGGTGTTGAAAAGATGTTGGAGAAAGCTACGTGTGGTCAGTCGGAGAAACCACACAAATTTGGTCAAGAGGCTGATTTGCATCACTGACTCATGTAAACAAGTCATTTTGTATAACGACTGTGACGGTCTGTGTTGAAACAGTAACTGCAACCTGCATGTTTCAACTTTGCCTTTTCAAAATAAAGCATTTTGAATAAATTTCGACTTTATTCTCAAAATGATCAATAACATGTTTTTTCTTAATGTGGCCCTAAAACTCTGTCGTCTTGCAGTATCACAAATTCTGAAATGTACAGTTTACAAATGAAGAACAGTTGCAAACTTTGCATAACAACCATTGTAGACTACAACTTTTCCACAGTAAGTTTTAACCTCAACCTCAAAGTGACAAAATCACACACAAAAAGAAAAAAAAATGACATTTGATTCAATATCTACCATTACAAAAATAGATATTTATTGTGAATACATAAGAATGCCATAGGGGCACTAAGGAGAAGCAACAACCTGTCCACATATTTCAGCAATCTGCCAAACACAAAGCTGCTATTTGAAGCAATACATTTGTCTTCAGCCTCCACACACCTGCAGCACATAAGTCTGCACTACTAGAATAGCTCACACTGAACTCTTGTAATTATAAAATGTCACAAATGTACAAAAATGGCCCAAGAGAATCAGATAAACTTTGATGAAAATTTAAAGAAAAGTAAAATATATGGATGAAATGCATAAAGACATAACTCTGAGTCCTGGAAAGTGAAGGAATGCTTAATCTGTGCGCTAACAATAAACAGTGCCTGTAGTGAAACGTTGCACCATCATTAGGTCGTATTTCTGTGTAGCAACTGGATGTTTGTTTGTGGTGCCGTGGTTAGCACTTGCGGCTCACAGGACTAATGTTCTAGATTTGAACCCTTCAGAACTTTGTGTTCTCTGGTTTCTTCCATTAATCCAAACACAGTCATGTTGTTGGTGACATTTTTAATTGAGGTTGATGCAAAATAATTATGTCTTTAATGGAAGGCAGACTAGAGAGCATGATATACATATCAAGCCATACTAAACATTGTAACCTTTAAAACCCAATTTATGTTTTCCTTATTGTGGCTGAACTGGGTTATTATAAGTCTGTTTGTCTGGGTTTGTGATGTGCTGAAGCACTGGAGTGTGGACAGTTCATTGGGGAATTGCAGGCTAACACAGAAATGCTAAACGTGTTCCTACAATCTATTAATCGGCCATGTGAGCTGCAAGGGCATTTGCAGTGAAAACACTGTCTGGTCACAACAGATTGAAATGTACACATTGGGCACGCTGGTATTTTTCCACCATGCCTTTGAAGCTGTGAGATGAGCTGCCATGCTTGGCTGAGTATCCTGGTCCTACCAGTGAGAGGAATGCTATTTTATTTTTGTCTTTCTGTCTCTCAAACACTTCACTCCTAATGGTTCTCTCTCAATGGCTGGCAGTGTTCTCCAGACAAAGTGGAATTGGGCAACACTGACTGACCATCTAACGTGCAACTATCAGTCACTATCAGTGCGGACCTACGTCTAGTTTTTGTCCGAGCTGCCCAAAGGAGCTTTAGAACTGGTGGTATGAAAACACAGCGGGAAAAGATGTAACCAAAAGATTCACAAAAACAAGGACCAGACCATGATGTGACTTTATTGGTGAGTCATGAAGCACACGCATTATTGTCAGTAAATTCAGAAGAAAAAGCCTGCTGTTGGAAAACGTAGGCAGTGTGCCTTTCACTCACAGAGCAGCAGTAGTGGTTATTATAAACATACACAGCATTTTAACACAAGAAGTTGAAAAGACTATTCCTGCTACTAAATTTCTTACATTGGTCATCTTTGGTGTGAACCATAATGTGAACAAACTTTATGCTTTTATGCACCAATAATGCTTAACAGTGAAGTGTGTACAGCTGCAGCTATACTGAGGTTTACCCACTGTTGGGAGTCTCTATGTTATTCACTCAATACAGGATTTTAAAGCATGTATAGGCTGTCACATGCACAGGTGGCAAGAGCTGGAAAATGCTGAAAGCTGAAATGCCACCGAAGCGCATCGCCCTCCATAAAGGCAAGGACAGCAACAGCTATCATTCAGTTTTATTAGTGCTGTCAGCGTTAATCTCGTTAAAATGACGTTAATGCCATAACCACAAATCTCCGTTAGCGAGTTACCGTGGATCGCCCCGTGCGTGGGGCTGCACGGCATCAACGCGTTAGTGCGTTTAGCTTTTTGTACATTTCACAAATGAAGAACAGTTTCAAACTGCCGTCATGGTGTTAAAGTCATTTTAACCAGATTAACGCTGACAGCACACATTTTTATACATTTTCTATGCGTGAACATATTCAGCTCTTTACAAGCAGAGAACGAGCCATGTGCTCACATGTTGTGGTTGTTATATGAAGTGTGTACACATGCAGCCTCCTCATTGCACTCAACTGAAAAAGTACACTGACATTCTTTAACAGCCTATGACAAATGTTAGCTCACATGGTCAGTACACTCTGGTGATCACAGTCACATGTCACATACATTCATAATGAACATACCATCTTTTTTCTCTGCTAAGAAGCAAAAAAAATATTTGGAATATGTTTCCAGCTTTCTTTTTTGTTTTTTGCACCAGTTAAACACATCATTGTTTGGGCCATCACACTGAAAAGAACCCCGAATAGTACAAAACTCAAAGGAACACACCATGGATTCAGTAGGTTGGTCAAGTGATGACAACATGGACACCAAAATGATTCATGTCTCCTGGGTGCATCTGTGGCTCCAGTGCTTCATGCCAGTAGCCTCCATGTTGATGCAAAGACATTAGCATATCACTCTGTTGCATGATAGCAGGATCCGTTTCTCCCACGCAGCCCCGCCTATACATGAAACACACCATTGACACAAAGGCACCAGAAAATCATTAGTTTGTAAATCTGTCAATAATCACTCTGTGCTTGTTGTGATCACATTAAGACAACTGTGTCCTGTACTCAAACTACGTCACCTGGTTCTGTGTAGGATTAATAACAATTCAAGTAAATGTATAAAGTAACTGCACATTTCTATGAATCATACCCACAGTTAAACTGATGTTGTTGTGTAACTGTGGAGAGCCTCGTAATCTGTCTATTTGTAATTTGTAAAGATTGCAGAGATTAATGTATTTTAATGAAAGTTATTAACGAAGGCAGTTGCATATTGACGCTGAAGTTTCTGTCCCTCAACAGACAAATGACTAGCGCTCTCATTTTTGTGGTTGTGGGGTGACTATATAAAGAAAAAACATTCCAACAGCACAGCCAGTGACCAAGCAGTCTCAAAGATCAATGGTGATATCTATTGTAAAAATATGAGAAGTGATGACCTGAAACTTCTCCATCACAAATTATATTAAATGCAACATTTTTCTAAATAAAGATGAAATGATCAAAAAGCTTTTTAAATACTAAAGTGAGCCAAACTCAATTCCAAAATGTATCTAAGAGCCTTCTGGGAGCAGCTATACAGCTCTTTAGGAGAAATGAATTACAGTGCAATAAAGATGGATCCATGCGTGGAATTATGGGAACGCTTAGATTTATTTATTTTATTTTATTTTTGGAGATGAAGGAGTCTTTGTAAAAGTCTCAGCATTTTTCACTAACTATAAATTATGTTATTTGTGTATTGACGGCTTGAAAACTTTTTCTTACGGTGAGCTGTTTGAAAGTTTTGGGATATATATATATATATATATTTACTAGAATTCCTGGTGATGAAGAGCAGTCTGATGAACTTACCCACTAAGTAGGTGGTAAGCTGGTGAGGTAGAAGTAGACAGAAAATCCCCTCTACTATATTTAAGAGCATACCTTGTCTACTAATTAATGTTTCATTTTTATTTAGATATTTACTATATAATATAATATATTGGGTTCATTCTTTCCAGAACTGTAAGAGCTTTGAAAGATAAAAAACTGTAATGCTCTTCCTGGTAAATTTTACACACACACACACACACACACACACACACACACACACACACACGTGTGTTTGTATGTGCGTGTGTGTGTGTGTGTTTCTGTAGAATTCTCACTGAAGGCATCAAAACTATGAATGAACACATGAAATTATGTAGTAAACAAAAAAGTGTGAAATAACTGAAAACATGTTTGATATTTCAGATTCTTCCAAACAGTCTTTGCTTTGATTCCTGCTTTGCTCACTCTTGGCCTTCTCTCCATGAGCTTCATCAGGTCGTCTCCTGAAATGGTTTCCAACAGTCTTGAAGGAGTTCCCAGAGATGCTGAGCACTTGTTGGTCCTTTGCCTTCACTCTGCGCTCCATCTCATCCCAAACCATCTCCACTGGGTTTAGGTCAGGTGACTGTGGAGGCCAGGCCATCTGGTCAGCACTCCATCACTCTCCTTCTTGGTTAAACAGCCATGACACAGCCTGGAGGTGTGTTTGGGGTCATTGTGCTGTTGGAAAAAAAAATGATGGGATGTATGTGGCTGCAGGATGCTGTGGTAGCCATGCTGGTTCAGTGCACCATGCTTCACAGTGGGAACCATGCATGTGGAGACCATCGTTCACCTTTTCTCCGTCACACAAAGACACGGCAGGTGGAACCAAAGATCTCAAATGTGGACTCATCAGACCAAAGCACAGATGTCCTCTGGTCTAATGTCCACTCTTGTGTTTCTCAGACCAAACAAATCTCTTCTTGTTGCTTTTCCTTAGTCGTGGTTTCTCAGCAGCTGTTTGACCATAAAGGCCTGATTCACACAGTCTCCTCTGAACATGCAGAGATGCTACTGGAGCTCTGTGTGGCATCTATCTGGGCTCTAATCTGAGCTGCTGTTAACTTGTGATTTCTGAGGCTGGTGACTCGGATGAATGTATCCTCAGCAGCAGAGGGACTCCTGGTCTTCCTTTCCTGGGGCGTCCTCATGTGAGACAGTTTCATCGTAGCGCTTGATGGTTTTTGTGACTGCACTTGGGGACACATTCAAAGTTTTAGCAGTTTTACAGCCTGACTGACATTCAGTTCTTACAGTAATGATCGGCTGTTGTTTCTCTCAGCTGATTGGTTCTTGCCATAATATGAATTCTAACAGTGTCAAACATGGCTGTCAGCTGTGCTGATGAAACTCCACAAATGAACCCTGACAGGCTCACCTGTGAGGGGAAACGTGTCAGGTGACGACATCATGAAGCTTACTGAGAGAAGGCCGAGGGTTTGCAGGCTGTCAACAAAGCAAAGGCTGGAATCTAAAATCTAAAACATATTTATCAATTTTGTCTTTGCTACATAATTCCATATATCTTGCTTCATATATTTGATGTCTTCAGTTTGTATCTACATGTGGCACATGTGGGTGTGTGATCTCTGGCTCTGTTGCTGCTGCTGCACAGAGGATCACCTGGCCACTCAGTCAGAGTGAGCGGGGGCCCAGCGGAACGGACCATGGCGGACCACTAACCCACTTCTGTCCTATCTGCCATCTCAGGGTCCAGAAACAGCCGGAAGTGTTCCTGAGCCACAGAGCGCACCACAGATGCCGGGGCAGGAGTGCTAGAAGTGTGGGCGGCGAGGCCTGACTGTCCGCTGATGGAAGTGGGATAGGTGTTCCCCATCGCCGGGGCTCCGGCACCCTCTCCTGGTCCCAGACGGACTATCGCGTTCTGGTAAGGTGTCAAGTGGGTATAGGCCAGGCTTTGGTAGACACAGGCTGCACGCAGACTCTGGTCAACCAAACCCTGGTTCGCCCGGGGGTATTGTTAGAGGCTGAGTGGGTGGAGGTTAGATGTGTGCATGGGGACGTCCACCAATATCTCATGGTGCCACTGCTGATTAAATTTAAGGGCAGAATGCAGTTATATCGCATCCCTGATTTTGGGAACCTTTTGGGGCTGTGGGGATGTGATCACGACCATTAGTACCATGTAGTGTGACGCGGGGTCGCTCGACCCTGTTTCTGGAGTCAGGATCGGGCTGAGCTCAGGGCTCAGGGCCAATGATTCACCTTTTCTGCAAAGACTGTGGTGCAGGCGCTGTTTCAGGTATCCCAAAAGAGATACTGACAGACCAGCGCACGTCGTTCACGTCTTGCACACTAAAAGAGCTGGACGAATGATTGGGTGTTAAATCAGCGTCTACCATCATCAGACTGATGGGCTGATGAAGCAGCTGAATAGGACTTGAATAAGACCCTGCTTCAGAAGTTCGGATGTTGCATTGCTACAGCGTTTTGCAGATGTGTTCTCCACCTTTACGATGCTCATCGAGCACCATTTTGAAACACAGCCTGGCGTCACCGTGAGTTCACGCCCCTTCAGGTTGCCTGAACATAGGCAACAAATTGTTCAGAAAGAATTGGCTGAAATGCTGAAAATGGGAGTGATAGAAGAGTCACACAACGCTTGGTGTAGCCCCATAGTTCTGGTCATGAATAAAGAGGGGTCTATACGGTTCTGTGTCACTACCACAGGGTGAAAAAAGTGTCACGGTTTGATGCCTACCACATGCCCTGGGTGGATGAGCTCCTGGACCGATTAGGTACTGCTTGATTTTTCACAACACTTGATTTAAGTCCAAGGAAAACACTTTCGTCTCCACTCCGTACAGTTTGTTCCAATTTGTCACACTTCCGTTCGACTTGTTCGGAGCCCCGGCCACTTTCCAGTGCCTCATGGAGTGGGTGGGTCTCAATGCCCGGTGGTATCTGGTTGTAAAGCCAGACACCCCCGGGTTCGGCTCGATGCAGCTCTGACATCAGTCGGGGGGTGGGGGGGGTTCTGCTGCAGTGCCAAGGAGGCTGAGGACCAGGTAGAGGGGATTCAATTAATGAATGCTCCTCTTTTTGTAGTGACACTGAGGACCACCGTGTGTGTGCAGACACAGAGCAGTCAAGGTGCCTAATCTCTACTTTCAAGATTAGGCTTCAAACTTTCCTTTTTGCTAAAGCATATAGTTAGGGCTGGACCAGGTGACCCTGAATCCTCCCTTAGTTATGCTGCAATAGACGTAGGCTGCCGGGGATTCCCATGATGCACTGAGTTTTTCCTTTCCAGTCACCTTTCTCACTCAGTATGTGTTAATAGACCTCTCTGCACTGAATCATACTTGTTATTAATCTCTGTCTCTCTTCCACAGCATGTCTTTATCCTGTCTTCCTTCTCTCACCCAACCAATCACAGCAGATGGCCCCGCCCCTCCCTGAGCCTGGTTCTGCCGGAGGTTTCTTCCTGTTAAAAGGGAGTTTTTCCTTCCCACTGTCACCAAAGTGCTTGGTCATAGGGGGTCATATGATTGTTGGGTTTTTCTCTGTATTATTGTACGATCTACTGTGCAATATAAAGCGCTGTATAAATAAAATTGAATTGAATTGAATTGAATTGAATTTGGCTTGTCCATATGGGCAGCTTCAAATTTTAATCAATCAAGAAGGTGTCGATGTCTTTTGGAGCAGGATCTTCTTCCTTGGTTGGCACCCTCTCAGTCTCTGGGAATCTAAAACCTGCTTCCCTACACAATGACACTGGTGGGCCAGCAGCTTCCAGTTAAGAGCAGTGTTGAGCCCTGTTTTTTTCCTGGATTGTTCCGAACCATCCAAACATTTCTTCACATCTTATGGTGGCAGTCTGGGTCTTCATCCAGACCCAGCAAAGTGGTGACACACCTGAATAACTACTTACATACAGTTTTTTATTTTAATTTTGGAATTATGATCTTGGAATCTCCAGTTTTTTAGAAGTGGCTCCAAGAGATCTTCTTAGCTTGTGTAAATCTACAATTGTGCTTCTTACATCTTTACTGAATTATTTGGAGTTTTCCTTTGATCTGAGCATTAGTCAACCAGTAAGTACTGTTAAAAAAAAATCCTTTTTTATGTTGGCAAAGAGATGCAGTAGTTAACCTACCAGTAGTGGTTAATCATGATCACTAATGAGAAGTTAACTGGCCTTGTCTAGTTCAAAAAAAAGTTGCAGCACGGTGGCACGGTGGTTAGCACTGTTGCTTCACAGCACTGTTGCCCTGGACAGGGCCTTTCTGTGTGGAGTTTGCGTGGTCTCCGTGTTGTTTGCATGTTCTCCCCCTGTTTGTGCGGGTTCTCTCCGGGTATTCCGGCTTCCTCCCACAGTCCAAAGACATGCAGTTAGTGGGGTTGGGTTAACTGGTAATTCTAAAAAACCCTGTCCAGGTGCACCTAGACAGGGTTTTTTCTCTCGCCCTATAGTAGCTGGGATAGGCTCCAGCCCACCGCCGCCACCCTGACAAGGATAAGCGAAAGAGAATGGATGGACGGAAAGACATTGTAAAACCTTTAGCACCATTTCTTAAGAGTGTTGAGTAAAATATATATGTACTAAATAAATTCTAACTTTTCCCCCAATTAATTTTTTAAAATAATTTTTTTATTTAGCTTTTAAAGTTGGAAGCTATAATCATTCCAGCGAGGAAATATAAAAGTTCAAAGAAATCATTAAAAGTGTAACTACTATGAAATTCATGCCCATCATAATTGTATGTAAAATTCACAACTGTATATAATGCACAAATTAAGTACACTGAAATATATCAGTCTGTTGACATACCAGTATGTGGACAAACTGTAATTAACCAGAATGTGCTGAGTGTCTTTTTTTAATATAGTTCTCTTGATTAAACAAGTCCTGTGACTTTGTTCATGTTAACCACACAAAGGTTGAACTTAAGTAACTGTAACAAGAAAAAAAGTTCATTCCAATCCTAAAAAAATTTCTTTTTAATTTGGAAATTTCCTCAAATAACTAACTATATGAACATAATATCAAAACCAAATTGCAGTTCTTACACTTACCCAATAAATTATTCTTTTGAAAAAGATTGCATCTGATGAATTTAAGCTATTTGTTCCAAAACATTTGGACATTTGTCGGTCATGCAGGCTCTGTAGGCTTGACTGTAAACAAGCCCCAAATTTGCAAAGCGTATTTAAATATTCAGCAACCTCATGCAAAAAGATCAGGAAAACAGTTTGATATGAACACATGCAAAAACTTTGAGCATTCTTCATCCTTCAGTGTGCTCAGCTATGTCTGTGTGTGTTCCATGTCACAAGCATCGCTGAAGCACTCTTTCCATGCAGTGGTTTGGAGTTACACAAACTAGCCACAATATTAAAACCACTGAGAGGTGAAGTAAAAAATAATTGAACATCTCACCGTAATGTTGTTACGTTCTGCTAAAAAACCTTGGTTTCTGGCAGTGTTGTGGATGTGACTTTGACATGTACAATGCACCTTAAGACTATTGCAGATCAAGCACACCTCCACATAGCAACAGTGCCCCCTGATGGCAGCTGTCTCATTCAGCTTATTCACGATGCACCTCTGCTGGAAGAAAAAGCAACAAAGACTCCGAGGATCCTGATCTAATCAAGGATGTGCAGGCTACAGCAGAAGACGTTCCAGACTGAACAAACACCCCCAACATCTGTTGCACCCATGCGCTGACTGCTTTGACAACACAAGCACGTCTGTGCAATTTTAAGCAGGTGGTTTTAATGTTGTGGCTGAAGATCATTATTAAAATTGATTATTCATAGGCTCTAATACAATTCATGACACATAAATGCAATTAATTATCTGCTTTTAGTCCTTCCTAACAAGCTTTTTATCAGCTAATAAGCAGACTCTTAGTTTAGCAAACTTAATTTGTTTGCTGATGTGACAAAAGTTAGGGCTTCACCTCCAGCTGGGTAACTTGTTTTAATGTTTATGTGGAAATATATCACTAATGGTCAGTGGTAAGAACAAATAGACACATCTTTTGCTCTTTCTTCCTCACCCAACTGGTTCAGGCAGATGGCCCCGCCCCTCCCTGAGCCTGGCTCTGTAGGAGGTTTCTTCCTGTTGAAAGGGAGTTTTTCCTTCCCACTGTTGCCAAGTGTTTGCTCATAGGGGTCATTTGATTCTTAATATTTGTCCATATTATTGTAGGGCCTACCTTACAATATATAATATACCTTGAGGCGACTTTTATTGTGATTTTTCTATAAATAAAACAGAATTGAAAAGAAACCTCAAAAATGTTAAAATAAATGTATTTTTTCTAACAGATTCAATCTGGTCTGCAAGCAAATTTAATAAACTGTTGCTGTAACTGGAAACAAACACATTTTGCCACGTTGTTTAAAATGCTGGTGGACTATATCTTGGCGTTCCAGTGGCAGTAGTTCCTTACACTATCACAGGACCATAGCTTGGCGCCTGTTAGCAGAGAGAGGGCAAATTACAATGTAGTAGTTGACTCATATGTATTCCTTTAAAATCAGAGTAAATGCCTCTGAGGCTCCTGGCTATGAATGAAATGTTGAATGAATGTTATGTATGCTTTTTGAATTGCTTAAATAAATGTAAGAAAAATATAAAAGACTCCAAAACATTTTGTGTTTAAAAGGTTGTTTTTTTTTATTGATTTTGGTAACAGAAAATAGAACAGCAGCTTTTATTATGTGTAAGGTTTTAGGGCTCATTAACAATGCATTCGTGCTGTCTCTGTCATCTGGATCCATGCTTGAGTGGAAAAGCAGTTGCCCCTGGTTTTTCCTGGAAATATAGAAAGACATATTATGCTGCGAATTTTGACTTTTGTGATCAATTAGTTACCACATATAAAAGTAAAACATGTACTTCACTGATTGTTCACTTACCTGGGCAAGGACTGTAGAAGCTTTTAACCAGCATCAGAGAAAACATCATTCCTCTAAGCATTCACTGAATCCATCTAGCATGTGCGATTAGTGGTTTAAGCCCACTACCTGTACAACAAAGCACTGGTTATGAATAATGGGATATTTAAGACGGCATCTATAATTCAGAAACGGTTTCCTTGGTATCTGCAAACTGGTTAGTTTAGATGAAACATCACTTATTTTTCTGAGCTACAGAACACAACAGTAAAGAATATTTTTCTACTTCTTGTTTCTGTGCTTCATAACTTCACTTTTATTAAATGATTTCTTCAAATGTTGATAAATTGACAATTGGTGTTCTAGTGTTAACTAATTTAATTAGACCAGAATATGTAGGGTTTTTATCTCTCATCAAACAGAAAAAATAGAATTGAATAGATTAACTTTATTATCCACATCAGCAGAAAATTGTCTTCAGTTCATGAAGCCATAAACAAATCAAGCAAATAACTTCACATCAACCTGCATCCACACTTTCACACAAGCACACATACAAAACTTCAATACAACAACCATAAAAACACATCACAGCATCTCATTATTCAGTTGCTCTTTGCACAATTGATCCCTTATACACCTTTTTTAGCTAGAGTCGTCCTATAAGGTCATCCTGAGGGCGCTAATTCAAAGTCAGAATAAAGAGGGCGTTCACAGTCAGCAACAATAGACCGAGCTTCCCTGAAAACAGCCTTATGATGCAGCTTATCCAGCGAAGTTTGTTGTCCACCAGTAATTTTTCCAGTGGTTCTGACAATCCTGTTTAGTTCTTACTTGCCACAGTTGGGTTACCATACCAGACTGAAATACTGAACATAAGGATGCTTCCAATCTAGCTCACTTAAACTCTTTCCAACACGTTGTGGCTCCAAAGCTTCTTAACATCCTAATAAGAAAGAATCTCTGATTAGCTTTCTTGTAATAAATGGTAAATGGACTGGTTCTTAAATAGCGCTTTTCTACTCTTCTGAGCACTCAAAGCGCTTTACACAACTTGTGCATTCACCCATTCACACAAGCACATTGTTCTAAGTCCTTTCTAAGTAACATTCACACACATTCATACTCCGATGGATGCATCGCAGAGCAATTTGGGGTTAATATCTTGCCCAAGGATATTTGGCATGCAGACTAGGGGAAGCCAGGAATCGAACCACCAACCTTCCGATCAGTAGATGCTCTACCGCCTGAGCTACAGCCAATTGTGTCAGAGACCGGTTAATGTGATCGCAACGTGCCAAAAATGAGAGGATTCAGCATGACAAGAATACCGAATAAT
>VUQP01049389.1:24599-37483 GCA_015108555.1 Coptodon rendalli
ACCCCCCCCCCCCCCCTTCTCTTCTTCCCCCCCCCCCCCCCCCCCCCCTCTCTTTTTTTTTCCTTCTCTCCTCTTTCACCCCCTCTCGTCTTTCCTCTCTGTTTGACCAAGCTGCACTGCAGCACATGTGCAGTCATTAATTTCCAAGGACAACGCTGCGTGCGCGTGAGTGCGTGTGCGATGGCCCTGACAGGTATAGTAGGGAACAGGGAGCTGAGAAATAGTATGCACAGGTATACACAGGGGAGGCTGAGGAGAACAGGGAAAAAAGAACCACAGAAACAAGATCAGAAAGCAGGGAAAAGGTAGGTATAAGTACACATAAGATAATGCGGGAAGAGGAAACAGGTGGGAGCACAGCTGGAAACTATAGACATAATGAGGTGGAGGGAAGTAACAACACAAGACGCGGAAAACAACATTACAACAATAAAACAGGAAGAAACAACTGAACAGGAAAAATACCTAACTTAGGGATGAGGATCGAGAACTGGTTCTTGTAGACAGCTGGATCCTGGTAGTCCAATTCCTTGGAACTATGAGTCTGCCTGCCTATCAATCCCGCTTATCGTGTCAGAGGAGGAAAATAGCGACGCAGTCCAGAGCATGGATATGGACATTTATTTTTATCCATCCATCCATTCACTTCCGCTTATCCTTTTCAGGGTCGCGGGGGGTGCTGGAGCCTATCCCAGCTGTCTCAGGGTGAGGGCAGGGTGCACCCTGGACAGGTCCCCAGGCTGTCGCAGCGCATTTATTTTTATTCCATAAAAAAAAATGAGATACATGGTAACGTGGAAAACTGCATCCAGGGCAGAAACAACCGCATTATGTTCCTAACACAACTTTGGTTCTTTGCAAACATCTGCCAAGACAGCATGCTAACGCTAAGCTAGCCAAGAACCCAGAGTGAAAGCTGAGTGAAAGCTGACCCCAGCAGCCAGGTCCTTACCCAGTCAGGGTGCAGCCTCCTTTCTACCTGCTCACCTTTCTAAAGCAGAATCACCATGGTGACAGCTTTTATCTTTGCTTTTTGCAGTCAGCTTTGTGTTCTACTAAGAGAAATATCTTAGAGTCCTCATTAGGGATTTGTGTTGCTGTGTGGGGTTGTAGCCTCAGGTTTATATTGTTAAATGGTGATTATGAGGCAGCGTCTGTAAGTAACTGAGTAAAATGCTGCATTACATTTAAGGAACGTGTTCTGTGCAATACGTGTAATAATTGTGAGTAATGACTCCAACAGTGATCACAACATAGAGGGGAAACACCTCAACAATCATGCACAACACTTTGACCCACAGCATGCATTTAATTTGCGTGAATGTAATGTCTTTATTGCTGATTAGCGACGGTGGTGACAAGAGAATCGATAAGGAATCAGAATCACTAAATTCGAATCAATTCCCACCGACGGGTGAAACAACAGGTGTAAAACAGCCAACAGGTCAGGAAAAAAACACAAATCTAAAATCAACACAAACAGTTTTGCAAACACAAATATCTACACTAATATCTAAGCCAACTCATAGGCTCTGCATAGCTTATGACTCCAGACAGAAATGTGCTGATTTCTTGTCACCTCTTCATCGTACTTTCTTCTGCTTTCATCCAGCTGTTCGACTGTTCTACACCTGCCAAAGAGGTGTAGCCTTATGCAATTGTCCAAGTGGCTACTTTTTTGTCTTTTGCAGTTTTCTGTTAAGTGCTTTAAGTCTTTGGACACCTGTAGTGGTCCAAAACAATTTGGCACCAGGACAAATCAACAGCAGACACATAATGCAAAAGAAGGCATTGCTCACACCACATCCAGCTAACCAACTTCACTTGCTGGAGCACGTAAAGTCGCCATCCTCAGGCAAGCAGTAGTAAACGAGTGAGTGTCCGTCCTTCTTCTTCAAGTGCCTCTGCTGTGATGATGCGTGAATAACATTGAATTGTCCAATCAAATTCTTAAACAAGATAGGCAGTCCATGCCAACTGGTCAGGGATGCACAAAATTGCAGCCCGAGGGGCAAATTCAAAGCTCCAACAGACACTCAGGCTCAGACCCCCATGACTGGAAAAAACTGCAGTCTGTCCACAGACTCCCATTTGGCTGTTACATAATCATATTATTTGCAAGAACTTAACACAGAATGTAATCACGTTTGGCCAATAGGGCAGGCAACATGACGTACGAGCAAACTCATTCATTGCAAACTTATTTTTATAGTTGTTAGTAATGGATTTTTTTCTCGCGATATTTTTATGGGAGTGGCGTCCTAGCGCCCTCTATTGACGAGCCAACATTGCTAGACAGGGGAACATGGAAAAACAATGGACAAATGCAGAAAAGACGAGGACACCAGGTAACACACAGGGAACTAATGAAGAGAGCCAACAGAACACAGCAGCTAAAATACAACAGTCAGACGTCGCGTGATGTTCCAACACGTTCTCTCTCCCAAAGTGTAACATTTACATACGAGGTGACAAATCGTCGATATCTTACGCTTCTGTGTACCCAACACGTCCCTCGATTACGAGATCGGAAAAACAAGGAAACATGAGAACTGTTTGGAATGAATCTAAATATGTATGTTCATTTTACTTAAACGTCTTGGGAAAACACTATCTAACATCATTAAAGTGCTGGTTAAGGTTAGGGTTTGGGCTGGAATACATGGCTGGAACGTGTATCACCACGGGAGCGTCAGTCAACTGGATTTCATCCATAACCCGGCGCGTAGCATAAGAACGCGGAAGGTCACCTTTCGCGTTTCTCAGGAACGCCTCGGGACGTGACAAATCATCGGGATGTTACACCTCGGGAGTGAGAACAGGCTGGATGTTCTGTGCTGGGTTTTTGTTTGTTTGTTTTCCTGGGCTGTCTTTCTGCTTAAACACCTGCAGCAGGACAATGATCCAAAACCCAACAGTAAGTCTACTCAAAACCACTGAAAAGAAAAAAAACAAAGGGACAAAGGTTTGGGAGAGTCCTAGTCAAACCCGAAACCCAGAAAAATCTGACTGAGATGTTTTGACATCACCTTACGCAGGATGTAGAATCCACTGCAGCTGGATTAAAATAACTGTGATAACTATAGTGGGACAAAATTCACTCAGACACGTGAAATATCAATTGCCAGTTATAGCAACTGCTTGACAGCCAAGAGCAATGCAACCAGTTAATAGGTTTAGTTTAAGACTTTTCACATGAGACCAGTTCAGTTTTTAGCTTTTTCCATTAATAAACTGCAGTTTGTATTTGCTCTGGTTATCTTTGTCTAAAATTACAAATTATTTGATGATCTGAAAAATGCAAGTGATGCTTTTTCACAGCACTGTGTAGTGCAGCCTCCACCTGCACTTTTTAGTTGCATCTTTGTGAGTTACTCAGCTCGGTACAGACATGACCTTAAACTCTAAAGACTCCAAACAATGTGTAAACACTGTTAAGCATGAGGTCTCTGTTGGCTAATTGATATTATACAGGTCTCAAAGTCCTTTAAAACAAGCACAAATCCGCTTACCCCACTTATGCAAGAGCCATGTAAATAGTCACATGATTAGTTATGAAACATACAACAAGCACACAATCAGACACTAGATTGGAATCATTGGTGATGAGTTGGTGAGGAAGCAGCACAAGCACGAAGTATAAAGCCTATCGCTGTAACGAGCTGTGCACACTGACTTAATCACTTTAACCTGTTAGGCTCACGCATGATGACACGCTCAGCAAACTGAACCCAGGGTAGCAGACTATGAGCAGATCTCTGTGCACATAACCGTCCTGTGTTGACGTCCACCGCCTTTGTCAGAGAAACAGAGTGTTAAAAAGAGTGTTGACAAAGTGGACAGAAAAGGATGTCCATGTTGTGTTTTCTCTCACTTGCATGATTAATACAATAATGCCTCCTCTCTTTCAACTCCAAATACCAAACTGTCAAAAGAGATCAGCTCATATCAGAACCTCTCTCTCTATTTAAATCAGCTGGAGGCGCCGTGTTGTCACTCATCCTTTTATTCTGCATGTGTAAAGTGGAACATGTCATCGCTGACGGTGTGTTTTATATGTACGAGTGTTGAGCCATACCTTACTGAATGACATGCACACTCTGTTGACTTGTCACAGGGTGCGTTTGTATTTGGTGATGCAGAAAATGTAAAAGTGTTTTTATAGATGTTTCTAACCTTCTGTCTCTTTGACGCTTGTGCAGCCTCTAGAGCACAGAACACACACCGAGAGGAACCGTTAATTTTTAAAAGCATGCATTTTAAAGTTAAAGTAGAGCCTCCCTCATTAGAAATAAACAGCAACACTGATAGCGCATGCAACGTTAAAATAATTAATTTAATGCTAATGCTCGTGCTAGTAAACGATTTTCTGCAGCATTAATCTCATGTGCAGCATTTTTGCATTTTTACCATTTTATTTTTAATGTTTTTGAATAGTTGTTACCATTTTATTATTATCATCTGTGATTGAAGTGGGGAGCATTAGCATTAGTGATCATGGATGTTTTAATATTAATTTAATACCATGTAAATTCAGGGTCAATATACTGATGACGATACCAATACTTTCAACTTGTTAGGCCACCTTATGCGGTGTCATGATGTAGGAGATGAATCATCATCAACTATGAACCTGTTTTAATGACCATTGTATGATTTTTACTGTCCAGAATAATTACTTAAGACAATAAAATGTACCTTTCAGCTAGCTTGTATTTTTGGAGACCTGGAATGTATTCAGTTCAATTTAATTCAATTCTCTTTATATAGCAACAAATCACAACAACAGTCACCTCCAGACACTTTCTACTGTAATGTGACGACCCTACAATAATGCAGAGAAACAACAATACAGGACTTGGCAACAGTGGGAAGGAAAAACTCCCTTTTTAACTGGAATAAATCTTTGGTGGACAAACTGCAGAAGCCACAGATGATTAAACACTAATAATTAAATGCAGAGTGGTGTGTAAGCTCACAGAGAGTCAAAAATGTATAGACAACAAACACCTGGGAAGCCAGCAGCCTAGGCCCATTGCAGCGTAACAACGGGAGGATTCTCGATCATCTGATCCAGCCCTAACTCAAAAAGGAACATTTTAAGCCTAATTGTGAAACTAGAGAACGTGTTTATCTCTTAACTCCAAGCTTATTTCACAGAACAGTGTCATGAAAGCTGAAAATTCACAAGTAAGGGGCCACAAGTAAGCCAGCAGTCTTAGAGCAACCTAGCTCCACTAGGGTGATCCAAACTCGACTCCAGGATTCCTCAGTGTTATTGGTCACAATGAGTATCTGATCAGACACAATAACCTCAGTTTATCTAAATGTAGAAGCAGGAAATTAGAGGTCATCGAGTTCTTTGTCTTTAAGACATTTCTGCAGTTTAACTCATTGTTGTGTATCCTCTGCCTTTCATTGTCTTCTAATGCCGCTTCCTAAGGGATCCATGCATAATGTAATCAGAACTGGTCCCATCACGGGATCCTGTGGAATTTAACTTAGTGTGTGACTTTACTTGGAAAAATTAAAAGGAGTCTATTACATATGATTCAAACCACTGCACCTTTACTTCCTATGGCATGCTCTACGTACTTTGGTCCACAGTATCGAACGCTGCACTGAAGTCTAGCAGGACAAGCACAGAGCTGAGTCGACTGTCAGAGGCCCAGATCATTTGTAACCTTCACTAAAGATGAATCCTGATGAAACTCTTCAAACAAACTATTCCTCTGCAGACGATCTGTTAGCTGTTTAACAATTCTTTGGAGAATTTTTTGGATAAAAGGAAATTTGAAGATTGGCCTATAACAGGCTGAGAATGCTGGGTGAAGTGACGGCTGTTTGTACCAGTCTCTGAATGTTCTTCATGTTAGCTCAAGAATTTCAACTCATTTATAGTTAAGCATTAGAAAATTGTTTGAATACCAAGACAGTCAATGAATGGTAAACGTATCATTCTTAACAATGTGCTAGATTAAAAAGAAAAAAAAATGATATGACCTGTCCCCGGGTAAGTTTAATGATGAATTTAATTAAGGTAGGTTTATCAACCTGCTATAATGCTGATTTTGAGGCCCACGTGGAACAGTGGAGCTGTGTTGCTTTGATGGATCTCTACACACTCGGTCAGTTTTATTTTATTTATTTTTAAGGGTTATTTGACTCAGTATGTAAAATGAAAAATGAGTCGCTTTTGTTTTCTGCTTTTTTTTTGTACGGAAAATGCTTTTAAATATTTAATGAGGAAAAATGAATGTTTCTTAAATGTACACTTTGGTGGTTTGGTTTGCGGTTATCACATCAACAGCGACTCTTCCTTTAGTCCTGAAAGAATAGAAAAAGCAGGAAAACAAACCTTTTGAAAGATGACCAAAACCTGGTGGCAAATCAATACTATGTAACTGAGTCATGAAGTAACTGTGCTGCTATATATTACTCAGTAATGAAAGGCCACACCTTTTCAGTGGAAGCCTTAATTTGAGTAAAAGAAAAACCCCAATCCCAAAAACTAGGCATAGATCCCCCTCTGAGATGTGTGACGGTAGATGAGGTGGGTTGAAAATATAACTGCAGACTGAACCCTCATCCTGCTGTTTACTAAGGTCCTTCTGTTATAATTATTAAAACTTCCCCTCCTTTTGGCTTCTCTCTTTAGGACTTCCCAGAGCAGATCATCTGCATCTCCATCTCATCCTATTCCTACCATCCTCTTCTGTCGCACCAGCCCTCTGCATATTCTCTTTCACTGCATCTATGAATCATGAACTTCTCTTTCTTCTGCCTCCATCTTCAGCATCCTTCCTACGTGTCCACTACGTCTCTGCACATGTCCGAACCACCTCAGCCTTGCCTCTCCAAAATGCTTGACCTGAGCTGTCCCTCTGATATACTCATTTCTAATCCTGTCCATTCTGGTCATTCCCATTGGTTATACCCCTGACAGCTCCAGTTCAGCCTCCAGTTTATGTTAGTCCCACCATCTCTAAAAACCATCATAGTGCACAGAGAGTCCAGCCTGACCTCTTCTGTATCACCAGTGCGAACCAGAAGGGGCTCAGAGCAGATCTTTGATGTAATCCCACCTCCGCCTTGAACCCTACTGTCCCTTCTACATACACCTCATCACTCTCTCCTTGTCCTCATATACGTGTCCTGCAACAGCCAGACATATTTCTCTGCCACTCCTCGTTCCCACATACCTCTCTTGAAATGGTTTCTCTAGAGCCACAAAGACACCGTGCAACTTCTTCGGACCATCTCAACACTTCTCCATCAACACTCAAAGCAATTATCACATTTGTGGGGCTCTGTCTGGGCATAAAGCCACACTGCTAATTACTGCTCATCACCTCTCTTCTTAACATAGCTTCAACAACTTTTTCCTCGATGCGATGAGTCATAAGCTTTATCCCACGGTACATCATCCTTGTTTTTGAAAATGGGTACCAGTAAAGGTATTCTCCATTCCTCAGGCATCTAGTCCCTCTCTAAGACTATGTTTAACAATGTGGTCAAAAGGTCCACTGCCCACTCTCCTGGGCATCACGATCTGGATCAACCACCTTTCCATCCTTCATCCTTTTCATAGGATGAAGGATGGAAAGGCTTTCACCTTTTATGAATGTTAAATTGATTCAGTTTGAATCAATCATCAATTAAACCACAGAAGAATTAGACTAAACTAGACCTTAATGAGCTGGTAGGTAATAAAACAAAAAATGTTCAAGAATATTAGCAAGAAAAGCCCAAAAAGTCTACATAGAGTCACTCACTGTCATTTTTAAGGACGCAGATTGTGTTACTGTCAGAACGTCTCTGTTCCTCGCTGTGAAAAACTTGAATAGGTCGTCTAAAAGATGTGAGTAGAGATAGCAGGTTGACACTAACGAAGTCCTAAAGCTCATTTTATGTTTGAAATGTGACAATTTCTCAAAATCAGATGAATTTTCTAAAATTAACTAAGGGCTTTTATTTTGAAATGCTCAGCGCGTTACAGCATAATACATTTTTCTGCTTATGTGACGCTGTGGATTAATAAGTATACCCTGGCCTTAGATTATGCGGACAAATTGTTACGAAATTCCAAAAGAGAAAAACGTAATCACAGTAATAACAATGGTATTACCGATACGGTATAACGGGAGGGCATATGCGTCGAGGGACAACAATAACAATAATAATAATAATAATAGTAATAATAACGCAGAACACGATACAGTTGTTTGTTTTGCAACAATACTACCAAAAATAGAATACTGCAATACTGCCCATTAAAATAACTCGCATCCATCAAAACGTCATCATGAAGCGAGCCGGCCTGCTGAGCACCGCGCGCCCCGCAGCCCGTATAGGATGGTAGTATAAGCTGGTAATTTTCCTTTAGACAACATATAGGACAGCGCTGAGCCAGCATCTGCTGCCGAGCCTCCAGCCCTACGCTGTTCGGGTCTTACCACAGAGGATGGCCAGGAGTAGCGTCCTTAGAGTCGGTGTTCGGAGGAGTCAGGATGGCTGATGGTGGAACGGCTAATTTAGGAGCTGAATAATTCCACCGATGAATGAACGACACAGACCAGCCGGTGTCGGTGATCCCCGGAGATTCAATACGAACCCCAAGCTCCGCCCATCCCAGTTTCCTACGTCAGCATCCATACTGGGTTCACTGGAGCGGCTCAGCATCCCCCTCCCCCTCCGCTATTTCTGTGTGTCCGTTTGCGTGAGTTTGACACCATCAGGGACGTGCAGAGAATTCCAAGCAGGAGCAGCAGTGAGCCATTTTGCATCAGTGTAGCGGACATGTTTGTCCTTTGGTGGCTCAAAAATGAACTCAAGTCAAGATGCACTGCAGATAATCAGGTGCGAGCTGTGGTTTCTCTTCTCACGCTGCACAAATGTTCGCATTCCCCAGTGTGTGACAATCACAGGATTTTTTTAACAGTATATCACTACAGATCCCCTTAAATGTTTAAGTCTGTTAATGTTTCAGACCTTTCACGGTCTGAAGGGTCCTCACTAAGAGAAGTGACCCGGAAGGATCCGGTTGGCGGCCATAAGAACTGTTTAGTTTCTCGGAAAGGACATCCAGTCATGTTTGCCTCCTGCAGCGTGGAATAAAACACCGTTTCAGAATTCATTCATTCAATTTATGAAAACAGTCAAAGGATCATTAAAGTCACACAAATGATGTAAATGTTAACAAATGCAATTCGATTTTCCGTTTCAGTTTTTATAACTTGCTGATTTATTTTGAGTTTTTATTTTCTGGAGTTTCATTCACTATATATAAAAAAAAATCATTGTGGTTATTTAACAATTGATGATACTTTTTTTTACTAATTAGTATTTTTAGCATTTTTTTGTAATTTTGAATAATGTGTTAAAACACTATATCAACAAAACTAAAAGAATATCTTTTTATTTCTAACAGAACATTCAGTGTATCACCGAAATGTGTTATTGAAAAACAAAAATAAACAAACAGACAATAAAAACAAGTAAAAACAGAAGTTATATCCTTGAGAACATTAATACTGGATTAAAATCAAACCGGGTTCCGGGTGTGTGTTTGCCTGCTAGCTATGAAGAAAAATGCACATATGAATGAAATAGAACTTACAAGCAGCCAAGATATTCTTTCTTTATGTTTGATATTTATTTTTATTCTGTTTATTATTATTGTGTCATAAGTACTTTGAGTACAGTCATGTATCAGCTGAGGACTGTGCATGCCATTTTATGTTCTTCACTCTTTGAATCTCTGTAACAATTGTAGTGACAGCAACATTAGTATAACTATCAGACCATAAATTAAATGTATTTTAACAAGATTTTATGTGATACTCCAACACAAAGTAGTGCATCATTGTGAAATCGAAAGAAAATGAAGAACATTGTTGATACGGTTTCTTAAAGGGACTCAGGCGCAGGCCAGGTTTTCTTAGGCGAATGACAGTGCGTTTATTTACAGTGAACAAAAAACACCAAGTGGATATATACAATGTGCAGGGGAAAGGGGATCCGGGTCTCCAAGGTCCGTGGGGAAACAGGGGTCGGGAAGAGGTGCTCCACACCTCTCCACTGCCGCTCCTCTGGTAGTCCGTAACCAGGTTTCAGGAAAGATCTACACACACAAAAGGTCTGATTAGCAGGACAGTTACAACACTCACAGATACAAGTTCAGGTTCAGGTTCAGGTTCGCAGATTGACTGACGCTGATAGCTCAACGATCCAGCGAAGACTGGCGTAGATCCGCCATCTTAAACAGCACTGCAATCAGCTGGGCTCAGCAGCCGGTGTGGTGATGAGAGCAGGTGTGTGGGCCAGCAGCGGGAGCGACAGGGGGAGAGAGCGAAAAACAAACATGTTCCTAACAGAGAGTCGACCAGCGAGGCACGGGGACCACGACAACTGTCTTCAGTTTTGTTTTCTAAGTAAAAATGAGAAAATGCAGCAGCTCTGTTCTGAGCCACTTCTCCTCCACATCGAAAGGAGCCTTTTGAGGCGGTTCCCTGGAGAGTTCCCTGTTGTGGAGTGGAAAGCTGAGAGAGAGTGGAATATGTCGGAAACTGTGGAGAGCCTCTGTGGAGTCTGGGATCGTGTTGAGATCATGTTTAAACCGTTATTATTCACTGTGAATAAGTGCACTGACACACTGTGTGTGAGTCTGTGATGGTCTGTGTGTGTGTGAGTCTGTGATGGTCTGTGTGTGAGTCTGTGATGGTCTGTGTGTGAGTCTTCCTGTAGGCCCAGCCTGTGACTGTAATGAACTTTGTGCTTCAGCAAAAATCCTCCATCTGTTTCATTCACATTCAAAGGCTGTTTCACTTTCTCACAACACATTTATTTATAAATTAAAACGACTGCTGTGTTATTAGTAGTAATTACACACTGTTTCCACTCGTTTTGTAATATGACTTCTGAGGAAATAACAAAAATAGGTAACATAAAGGAAAAAAACATGTTAAAAAAAACTTGTTAAGAATCATATTGTGTGTAATTACTGGATGTATTTTTCTAGCTTTTATTTTTACAGTATAAATATATTCTATATGGCAGAGCTGTGGATGGATGATTCTCTTTCTCATCTACATGACAGTAATTATTAAAATAATATATTTATTTGAATATTTATTCAATTTAACTTTGAATTCCAGTGTGTAATGATGCACACTTTTACACATGCACACGTTGCCTCGCCCTAACCCTAGAAGCAGCATCTGTGCTGTATACCATAATATGACTGAGTGATTAGAGATACAAGTGTTTCTATATATCAGTTGTGTAGCTTTTACTTCTCAGTATTCTCTTTAAAACTCTGAATGGCCTCATGAGAAAAAGAAAACAAAAAGCAGCAGCGTCTCTGCCTCTGTCCTATCAGAGAGGAGGAGGCTGAAATCTCAGCTAAAGACTACTGACCTCATCTTTTATAAAGTTTGTCAAGTGACTGCTGTAAAAGCAACAAATCACTCCTGTGTGACCTTAAAAACACAGTTTGGATCTCTAAGTTAGCATCTTCCAACAGTTATAAGAGTGTGTTAGCTAGCATCACAAGCACAGCCACTATTTAACTCACTTTGTGTGTTGTAATACGTTTTCCCAAAAGGATATCACACTTACCTTTACTCTTGGTATAAAGCTTCTTTCCAACAGCTTTTGGGACGACAGCCAGACGAAGCAGACACATATAAATGAGCCCATGTTTGAACTCAAACCACTTCAAACTTGTTTCTTGGCAAAATGTTAAATAAACTCTGCTCCTTCCTTACTGAATCTTAAATAGCCAGTTATGGCCACTGAACACGAGATTAGCTGAGTTCAAACAACTGATTTGATTTGAGAACTACTTTGAGAGTTAATGACCAGTGGTAAAGTTTAATGAAAACCCAATTTGGATTTACATTGTAAAGTTGACCGCGGTGTTGTCCACTGTTAAGCAGACGAGTGTCGGGTCATTCAAATACTTTTTTCCTACTGATGCTCGTTTCCTAAGTCCTCTTTTTCTTCATTCAGTTCTCCTACCCAACTTTCCTTGACCTTAATGGTCAAGGAAGAAAAACAGAAAGAAAGGACTAAATATGATATATCCCTGTGAGCTCTGAGGTTACGTGAATGTTGCTTAAAGCTACATTGTATAAAATCTCACCATTAGATCACTTTGAGTAGATTTTTATTTGTGTTATTTCAATTATTTTAATCTTTATTTAACCAGGAAGAAAATATCCATTGAGATTATAAAATCTCTTTTACATGGATGTTGTGATGAGAAGCAGCACAGAATCAAACCAAACAAACTGGGTGTGTTTAGTTAAGTAGCTTTTAATCCAACTAGTCTGATCTGTACTAAAACCAAGCTTTTCTACAACACTGATAATATAACAGTGATCCATGGTGTCAAACACCTTTGTTAGGTGTTCAAGTGCTACGGAGAATCAGAAGGACAAACAGAACAACATTGTTATCACCCATGTAACAACATCCCAGTTTACTTCAGACCCAGCAACACACTCAGACACAAACTGGTTCACCCCAAAGACAAAACTCCTAAACACAAACCTAACAATGTGGTGTATGCTGTACAGTGTAGAGGAATGCTCAGACCAAACAGCCACTTCATAAACGCACAACATAGAAGAGCCAAATCCACGGGACAAGACTCAGCTGTTCAGCTGCATCTGAAGGTCAAAGGTCACTCTTTGAGGATGCCAATGTTCACATTTTGGACAGAGAGGACAGATGGTTTGAAAGAGGAGTGAAAGAGGCCATTTATGTCCACTGTGAGCGACCATCTTTGAACAGAGGGCGGGGCTTATGACACCAACTGTCTGCCATCTATAATCCAGTTTTGAGATCCTTCCCAGACGCCTTAACGCCCACTCACACCC
>VUQP01049390.1:7158-20564 GCA_015108555.1 Coptodon rendalli
TTTTATAAATTTTTTATATTTTTTTTTTTTTTTTTTTTTTTTAATTCAGCTTTAGTCATATAATGATGCAATTTCATCTCCAAAGAGATGAGCTGCAGTTTGCTTACACAGCACTTAGTGCAAGTTCTTTACATTTTCATCTGAATACATCTACTCTGAAAACACAAGATACATCCTGAGTTGGCAGATATTTGATGATGTATTGTTCAGATTTTACGCATGTAGCAGCAACATAATGACATCAATAATTAAAAACAGGTCTTGATTCCATAAGTTGTTAGGTTTTTGTATGCAACAGTCTAACATATTTGGAGGACAACAGAGCAGATTGCTTTGATTCATCATATTGTGCTTCATTCTCATGGTAACAAACATTTATTACTTTAAATTCAGTACGCTAGAGTACTAGTGCATCTCAACTAACTTGACTGTGAAAAAAATATACATTTTTAAATAATTTATGTCAAAAAGGTAAACTTTTACATCTTCTATATCCACAACACAAAAAGTGAAACACTTCGAGCTTTTTTAAAAAAAGCATTTGGTTGAGGCTCCTTTATCACAATTTACTGCAGTGATGCGTCATGGAGCTGATCAACTTAACTTGATTTGTTACTGAAGCCCAGCTTGACTTGATGATATCAGTTTCAGCTGTTTCTCATCTTCCTTAAATGTTCTATAGGGTTGATGTCAGGAGAGTTGGCTGGAACACTGAAGCACAGTAATCGCATGCTTAGCAAACCCTTTGATAGTATTTTTGACACTGTTGGTAGGTGTTATGTCCTGTTGGAAAAGGACTTTGCATCTTCATAAAGCTTTTCAGCAGATGAAAGCATGAAGTGGTCTAGAATCTACTGGTAGATGGCTACTTTGGACCATTGAGCACCAGTCCAGTTCTTCTCCTTAGCCCAGGTATGGCACGTCTGTCCTCTCTCATTCAGGAGTGGGCTGATAATAGGAATGTGACAGTTGTGGCTCATTTCCTGAAGCGTGGTGGCTCTCGATGCACCGACACTAGCCTCAGTCCATTTCTTGTAAAGCTGGTATTGACTTTTCTTGACAATCCTCTCAAGGATGAACTGATCCCTGTTGCTTGTGCACCTTTCCCTGTTTCTGACAAAGTTTTACCTTCCAGTCGATTTTCCATTACCTTGCTTTCATACAGCATTTGAAAAGCCAGCCTTTTCAGAACTTTCTGTGACTTACCCTCGTTGTGAAAGATGCTGATGATTGTCATCTGGACAACAGTCAGGTCAGTGTGATCCCTGTGATTGTGGTTGTGTGTATTCACACTGTTTAAATAGTTCTAACGAAAAGGCTTGAAATTTTCACTTTACATGTCATAAGTATAGAATTTGACACTTTACTTTTTGAATTAAATATTAAAAATGAACTTTTTCAAGATATTAATTTTTTTTGAGATAGACTACAAATAACAAGGATCAAAACCCTTTTTCACCTCTTTGAAAACACACAGCAAATGACTCAACACATAAACCCAAAACCCTTAAAAAAAACAACAAAAACAAAAAAGCAGGCAGCTTAAATCACAGTCTTTCTTTTGGACACTCAACTTTAACTACACCTTCTATCTGAATCATGAGAAAAACACTTTGTTGCATACTTGTCTGTTCTAAAAGTGAATTTCTAAACTACCATCTGTGATTAAAACCTTGCGGGACTTGAATCATTGGAATATTTGAATCACGCTGAATCTGTGATTCAAATATTGACCTCAAATTTTATCTATCACCTCCTGTGTCAAACTGACCCAGCTTTCATGCTGAGGATCACTGCTGTGTAGCTACAAGTCACTGTCCAAATAGTTTTTTGATGAAGAGTCCACAGTGCCCGAGTCTAGAGGCAACAAATAAGGTCAGCAGTGCAACGATGAGCATGCTCATGTTTTTGTTTTTAACACTGTGTGCCATCAATTTTCCCTCCTCGGCTCAAACTGCAAATGATGAGTAACATCCTGAGGCATCTTGAGAAAGGACATTCAGTTAAAATGACCTAAACTGAGTTTTTTGGCCATAAGCAATGATTGCTCACTACCAGGCCCAGTGGCCAGATGTAACCACCACTTGTTGTTTTCCCCAAATGACAGCCAATCTGAAGGGTGGTTTTCACTCTTCCCTGTATATGGTATACAATGATCAGGCATTACATTAGGACCACCTGCTTAATACTATGTTAGTTCCCCTTCTGCTGCCAAAACATAGCCCTGACCCGGTGAGGCACGGACTCCTCTTCACCCCTGAAGGTGTGCTCTTGTATCTGGCACCTAAAGGTTAGCAGCAGACCCTTTAAGTCCTGTAAATTGTGAATAGCCTCCGTGGATCGCATTTGTTTGTCCATTATATCCCAGAGATGCTCGATTGGATTGAGATTTGGAGATCTGGGAGGCCAAGTCCTAACACCCGAAACTCATAGTTGTGCAGGATGCATTATCCTGCTGATAGAGGCCAAAGCCATCAGGGAATACAGTTTGTATGAAAGGGTTGGCGCTTTCAGTGAAGGATGGGGGGTCAGCATGGGCACCCTGACTGGTCTGCAGCTATGCAGCTCAACACGCAACAAACTGCAATGCAATATGTACTCTGACACCTTTCTATCAGAGCTAACATTTACTATTTATGCAATTTGAGCTACTGTAGCTCATCTATTGGATCAGACCTGCTTTTGCTCCCTGCATGCATAAATGAGGCTGTCACTGGTTCACCACTCCTTCTTCCTTGGATCAGTTTTGGAAGATACTGATATGCACACTGGGAAGACCCCACAAGAGCCACAGTTTTCGAGATGCTCTGGCCCAGCCGTCTAGCCAGAACAATTTGGCCCTTGCCAAATCTTTACACTTTCCCATATATTCCTGCTTCTAACACATCAATTTTCAGGACAAAATGTTCACTTGACAGAGATGATCAGTGTCATTCACTTCACCTGTCAGTAGTCATAATGTTGTACCTGATCAGTGTATCTGCAGATCTGGTTTAACTGTGACTGCACAGTTAAAATTACGTTTTCTCAAACTCATCTTTGGGCACGGCAGCTCATTGGCACAGTGGGTTTACCGTTTATGTGGTTTCTTCTGCAACTGAATAATATGTTTTCTTAATCACCACGATTTCTAATGTAGCGTTACGTAAAATTTAACAGATTTTTAAAATATGCAAATTAAAAACAATTTAGGCTTTTCTAGAATTAAAAGTTGAGCTTTCAGAGATATCGCATGTAACAGCTGGAAAACTAGAGAGAGAGATATTTATGTGCCCTAATTTTAAATGTTTCCTTCTTTAAGCAGAACACCATCACTCTTTCTTTATGATTTCTTGCAACTTGCATCATGGCTGCACAGAATAATCAGTTCTGTGATCTATCGCCTATCGGCAGATCCTCGTTTGTCAGAAGGCCTAAGCTGCTATTGCTTCTTACAAACCACAACTTGCATTCATTTTTAGTTAGTAGGCAAGACTTTAAAACATTTTTAAACCTCCATATGTGATCTGTCCTAAAGAGAGAAAAGTGGGAAATCAACTGGGAAATATAACGTAATCCAATGCAGAAGCTCAACTAAATACAACTTTATGTCCATAATTGAGGTCATGGTGCTGGAGGTGTTGGAGGTGCACTGACTGAACTACACTGAACACTGCTGTTAATATTTTGGATACCTCATTAATATCCAAGAGAGGTGATGTGGATTTCCAATTTCATCATCTTATTTTAGCCCCACAAAATAAATCTTACAGATATAGAGCCGTAATTTTCAAGCCTAAAGGGATGTTTGAAAAGTCAATTTAACTCTTGATAAGAAGTGATGAGGATAATGTGTTTGGGTGTAACAGAAGCCTGAAAAATCGCTTTGCCTTGGCCTCAGTGGAAGTCTGTTTTTCTGGTAGTCTTTCTGAACAAAAAGAGGAATCCACTAGAATAAATTGATGGTCTCAGTTCTTAAAAGCTTTTCATGGGAGGTTAATTAAAGCTTTGAGTCACTTTAAGACATTTTTTTTGGCATATTTGACATTCAGATCAATTTTTCTCCAAAATAAATATAGAGCGATTTTATACGAAGCAGTTCAGAAGGCATACAGAGAAATGTCAGCATCAAATTGTCAAAGAGCAAACCATGACCACATTATTTGACTTACAGTGGGGAGGAAGGCTGGAGCGGCAGCTGCTGGAACATTATGGCTAAAGGATCGTGCCTGAAGGAGAGAGCACAATACACAGAAATTAAATGGAGAGAAAAAAAAATTATCTACACTCACCCACACCAAATATTTTAAAACGCGCCCACACCGGCCTTTTAGGGTTGCTTTTCTAAAGATCTTTCACCCACACAGAAACAACAGGAAACGGTTACATCTCATGTTTGTCTGCCGTCACACAGCACATACCTGAAGCTGTGGGACGGACTGGTTACAGTGAAGAACTCAGGTCTTTTTTTGTTCTCTCATGGACACAACTTACACATCTTTGTGCTTCTGTTGTTATACAAAGGACCAAGTGAACATATTGACACACTGGCAGCTCATAAACTACACTTCCTGCACTGAGACGTAAATCGAATCACTTTTTTATGATCTAGGTGACTACTGCGGTTTTCACCCTGGTTGTTGTCTTCCCTTTAATTTTCAAAAATAAATCTGACATATTTATTTTTCCCTCTCGATTTAGAAGGATTCACAAGTTTGTGGTACTCTACACAGTAACCAAAAATGACAGTAGAGACTCTTACACTGAGCAAAGATGAAACATGAATGAATTGTTTTGGTAAAAAAAAATTTTCATGGTTTCTCGGGAGAGTGGCTTGTCAGCTCAGACACCACATCTATGGTATGCAGTGTATCCTTTAAAAATTTGATACTGGACAAGTGGAAGTCAAAAGCGATGGGGCCTAGTTCCATCTTATGCTTTGACATGTCATCAATGTTCTTGTAGAGCAGCATGACTCCTACTGGGCATTTAGGAAGGCTGAATATTTGTCCACACTTAAAATAATCAGATCTCCCTAAAATTTCAATCAATTTTTAAGTGGTTTGGTTAGACTTATTTCTCCATCTTGAGCTAAGGAATTTTCATGCAGTTGATTCTTAACAGTAACAATAAGCAGATAAGAAACACTGGCTAACTTAAAAGCTGCAGGTCAAGCTTAAAAACACCTTAATACACAAAAGTACCCGACATTTAGATCCAGCAAGGCTTAGAATACGGTGATGAAGTGCGAGACCTTACTAGTCAACTCACTTGTAAGTCAAAGAAATAGTAATATGAATATACAGAAGGTGTTTCACCATAAAAAATGCACAGCATTTTTAAACCCAACCATTTTTTAAATTATTCCTTAATGTTAATTTTGAGATTATATAAAAATATTGACTTGTAAAGAGAATACTTTGCTTTTTATCCTTTTAATGAATTAATTTTTTATTCAAGTTTGGTCTTATATTTAATTTAAAGTGGCATTAAAGAGATTTCAAAACCAAAAAACAATGTAGTTGTTCATCTGGCTCACAGTAAGTGTTCCTATCACTGGTGTTGCTACACAAGTACTGTAAATAAGAACTAAGACCCATTGAGAAGTCAGTCTTGAAAAGAAACACATCAAGGACAGATTAATCTTGTTTCAATGACCAACAGTCTAGGAAGAGTACCACTTCTTTTAAACCTAGAAAGGTGTCTGTGGAAAAGATAAATGTGACTTTATGCACACTGGGAATAAAAAAAACCCATTAGGAGTCATTTAGAAAAACTGACATTATGACAATTAAATGTAACATTTTGTCTGGATTAAAATTTCCAGTTGTTTTAATTATTTTAAATATGCATTTATTTTAATTATTAAAAAACAACAACACACAGAGACACACACATTTTCATATTTTTGTGGGGGTATCTTCTTGACATAATTACCCTAACCATCAAAAATGAATGCCTAACCCTAACTTATTGTAATCCTGACACTAAAACCACATCTTGACTCTTAAAAATGCCTTCAAATTGGGGGCATTTGATCCCCACAAACGTATGTAAACATACCACACACACACACAGAGTCATTACTTGCATAATTTGTGTAAACTGCCTCTTTGGTTAATGGGTATAGCCACAATAGGAAAGTGAATAACATTACATGTATTCATGGCAGAGAAATCATTTACATTTTATTGTTTACACTGTAATATCAAACATACTTTAACTCCTAATTGGTATAAAAAAGGCTCAAATTAAAAAAAGTAAATGCTGATGAATGTTTGGGAAGCCACTTAATGAAAAAGCCTCCTAAAGTACAAAAATCAATGAGGCATGTAAGTGGAGGTTAATAAATCTCCCAACTAATTAGCTCCCAACTAATTAGAGCTACATTGGTTAGACAATACTCAAACTCAAGACATTTCCAGGGCATTTTCAATTACCCACCATACTCTGGGTGTAAACATTTGCAAGACGCACATCACAGCATGTCAAAGCATTATGTGTCACTGGTGTTCATTTACATTTTAAAAATAGCACAGCTTTTTGTTCATGCTGTTTTGAGTGGATTAAGAGGTGTTCAAGAGTGTTATAAAACACAAAATGCGGAGGAGAATTTTACTTCATCTCGTCTCTGAAACGAGTCATAATTTGAATCAACAGGTGCTGCAGAGGCATTAGGCAAAAATATATGTTGTGAGCTTGGCCAGCCTCAATGTGATGCTGCTGCTTAATTCAAAGCCTTTGTGGAAATCCTGAGTGTGTTAAAAGATCAGCCTGGTTATGTTCTATACTGTAGAAATACCGCACTTAAAGACGAGAGTCTCCTACTAACAGGTTTACAAAGCCTGATTATTTCCCCTGTGCCTGAGCACCACTATTATCCAAAAAACTACTAAAGTGAGCTTCCATTTGCACTGGGTGAACACAAACATGTAGTTTATAAGAACGCAATCCAGCATAGATATTCATGTGCAGTGCTGACTGAGCATATGAAAAAAATATCCATCTCTTTTTAACTGTAACTCAGCTGAACTGTACTTCGATGGTTCATGTTGATTTGTCATCTGAAACTATTCAGTACTCATTAGGGCAAAAGGCTGGACAACGCTGACAAATTAGAGGAAGAGCAACACAATGACAGAGGTAAAGACCAACAAATTTTATGTTGTTTTTGTTTGAAGTTAGACACAGTTTGGAGTTCAAGGGGCATTCATAGCCGACATAACCGTGCATATGTTGTGTGGAATTTGTTTGTGAATAATCCAAATCTTTTTATTATGCAACTTAAAATACACTCTGTAACTGCAGAATATTAGAATATTTCTAAAAGCTACTGTGGTCAGCTGTTTTAAGCCCCAGTCAGGCTTACAGACCCACGGACATTCAATGGGTTGCTAGGGGAAAAAAATGTAATTTTATATACATGAATCTATATAAAATATACACTCATGGTTCCAGTTAGTATATGAAATTGGTCGCAAACTGATATATGCCGATCACTGTAGTTGCCTGTATTCTGCAGGGAAGATGCTAAGTTAGCATCTTCCCTTAGCATCTTGCGTGAAAACAACTGCCAACTACTTGCTAACTGGTACTGAAACTGTGTTGTGCTTTACTACTGCAATAGTTATGTATCAAAAAGCGCAACTTTTATTTTGAAAGGAGATATTCTCCATTTCCCAACTGCTTCGAACTTACTCGGGTTTCACTACTGCTTGCTCCATAGTTGGAAAATGTTTGCAGACAAGTTAGTGTCTTTCATGCAAACTATCAGCAACCTACTAGCAAGTTTTTTTGGTTTAAAGCCCTCTTTGTGACTGATTTCACCTCCAGCAACTACCTACTGACCCATCAGAAATACACATTTTTTTAGTCACCAGAGATTCCCAGGGGGTCACTGACCTCTTTTTAGGCCTATGTATCTAACGCATTGGTGAAATTAGACCTCCTGGTTTTGTTTGTTTTTGTGAACAGTTCCTGAAATTAACAATAAGTGCCAATGAGCTTTAAGCAAAAGCAAGGCAGTCACAGAGTGGCTGGATGATGAGAAATATTCAAATTCTCTTTCTCAAATTCTCAAATCTTTCGGGTTTAAAACTCTTCCTCTATGGTACGATATTCTCAAATGAGCAACAACTAGCCCTCAAACTCCCACTCAAACTTCAAAAACCACACAAGGGTGCTTACTCATCTAATGTGCTCTCTTGCTCTCATTCCTTACCTCTCAGGAGAAAATGAAAAAAGGTAATTTGCTATGCACTTTATGTTGTTTCATACACCTGCAGCCTTGTGGCACTTGTTTCAGATGGGATACAGTGCTGAGTGTTGAGTTTATTATTCTCAAAGCTTTTCTTTGATCTGTTGTCCCTTACTTTGGACAAAAGCCTGCACCAACTGAGTACATGTCGATGCATATGTAAATCCCAGAAGCCAAGTTTCATAAACTAGTGAATCGTATATAAAAGTAGCACTACAAAGAACATGTTTTTGCCATGTGAAACTTCTATACAGGAATAAGCCATGTGCACGCAATGTAGACCTTATTGTGTAGGTGAAGTACATACATGTTGCAGGTGCACGTGAGCCTGACTGGCGATGTCATACACAACATCCCGAATGTTCTGCTCCCGGCTGCCGCGGATAAAATCCTCCTGAGAAGCTCCGTGCTGGAGAGACACACAATAACAAAAAACGGTGATGTTTGTGCATTCAGTTTGCAGCTGTTGTTTCAATTTAACAACAAAAACTATCTCTGCAGTTCAGCTGTATCCATTTTAGTTCCACTTCCCAGACGAGCCGAGTCTTCTCTTTAATATGTTGAAAAAGGAAGTTTAAAAGCACCGAGTTGGCTCCTGGAGCTCTGGCAATGAAATGTGACATTGTGCTATGGGGGATACCACCCCCACACTTGAATACTAAAAAAATAAAAAATAAAAAAATAAAACTGCAGCAGTGTTTACATTACAGTTTTTTAAAACTTGCCAATATATAAAAGTGCTCTGCTTTGCCTCTAGTAGCCTCTGGACTTCTGCAGAACTGCAAAGGATGTTAATTTTATGTTTGCTTCCAGGTGCCTTGCCTCAGTGCGTAGTCTGCTCCCATACAGCACCAACAGTGTGCAACATTAGTGCCTCATCATTTCAAATCACAGAGTCCAAAACCAATGTGTGTCAATCTTTTTATATACAGTCTATGGTCACATGCAAACATGAACAGGATACTGAGCGCAGGCCATTTAATGACCACAGCTGTCTTTAATAGCAGAGGTTTTGTGGATGTTATACAGGAAGCCTTTTGTTGCTCCTTGATATTCTTATATTGGAGCCTTTAGTAGCATGAAAATAGTATTAAATGACATTCTCGTTTTTTGAAGCATAGTGAGTGTGAGTGCATCGAACAGTCCACTTAAAAATACAGCAAAAAACTGGCATAAGATAAGCTTCTATCATTTTCTGAAATTGGCACAAAGGACTTTCAGAATAGCAACAGCTTTAACAGTCTGGATTGTTCCATCCTTTTGTTAAATATTGATTCAAATTATGCTGGCAGTGGAGATATCATCACCTTTGTGCTCTTATTCCATTCGGCACCATAAATAACACTTGAACTACAAGCTGCGGCACAGCTTTTGCAGGTTGTTTGCAGTCATTCTTCACTCTGCTCAATATCTCTCTGCCTCTGTCGAAGTTCTGACATTACATTCATAAATATTATGTTGTGAGTGCAAAAATAACAAATCCAAACACAGGACCAAATTGCTTCGTCTGGATTTTGTCACCCGACGGTTCTCACTCACACAGTGTAACAGCTGGGCAGTGTGGGTACACAATTTGTGTGACTTTGTGTTTCATTGATGCTTGAATTCTGAAAATGACTGAGAAAAAGTTAGAAATTACACACCTGATAATAGGCAGACACTGCAGGTAGTCTGGTTAGAGGTAATTGGATGGTCAGGAACCCCTCATCATCTTTCCTGGAAATAATTTCTCATATTCAACGTCACTTTTATTACTGCCTTCCACTTTTTTTTCCTTTTTCTTCTTTTTTCCATTATTTTCCCGCAATAGCTCATCCTTCACAACTCACCCCCCACCCCTCCCAACTGGCCTGTTATTTTGGTCCCATATTAAAGAAAGAGATGAGGTCAGACCTAAGCCTGAGAGTCTCAGTTTAGTCTCTATCTGCTTGTCTGAGATGTAAAGACAATATATGCAATGTATCAGTGAAGATATCCATTTGCTAAATTATGATTCCTGCTACTCAAATATTTTAAAGTAATCCAGAATATCATATATAGGGCTTACAATACTTACTAATTACTATTAATCTAATAGTCATTCATTGTATGTGGTGAATATGCTAATAAATGCTTATAGTAGCTGATTTCGTCAAATGTCTGTTTTTTATCTGAGCAAAATGAATCTCCTCATGTGTCCAAAAACAAACCTGCCTTGATTCAAAAAGATGCTGATTACAACAAATGACAATTTAACTAATGATACAGTGCATCTCCATTTTCCAAATCAAGCCAGCTTGTAAATTTTTTCATGGTTATTATAAATGTTATCGTTACGTTCTTGTACTGTGTAATTATGCAACATTATACAGGAAAGCCCATCATTTATTGAAGAGAGATTTTTTTTTTCTACACCACCACAACAGATTTTAAATAAAACAATCAAGATTTAAATAAAGAGAAGACAGATATACCCTCACTGGTCACATTATTAGGTATTGTTGAGTAGCTTGGTAACACAAATATCTGTTCAGCCATTTGCATAGCGGCAACCCATACCTGCTGGAGGAAGTGGAAGGAAGGTGATTTAAATGACTTTGAACGGGGTGTGGTTGTTGGCGCCAGATCGCCCGGTCTGAGTTTCCCACAAAGTCTCCAGGGTTTACAGAGAGGTCTGAAAAAGAGAAAATACCTAGTGAGTGACAGTTTTAGGAGATTTTAAGATCGTTGTTTGGTGTGATGAGTTTTAATTCAGATGTTAAGGTCAGAATTTTTTAGTAAAACAACATAAAAGCTTAGATCCATCCTGCCTCGCATCCATACTTTAGGCTGATCGCTACAGTTCGTGTCCCTTAATGCTAATACTAGCTGATTTATCTTCTGATTGCTGCTTACAGCAGGGTAATGTGCAAGGTCAGAAACTTGTTTCTTGGACATGACAATGAAACAGACGGCCCACAGAGTCACCAGATCTCGATCCAGTAGATCAGCGTATGATGTGGTGGTCAGGAGGTTCAAATAGTGGATGTCATGTCAATGTGGACCAGAATCTCTGGGGAATGTTTCCAGCACCTTGTTGAATCTGTGCCGTGAAGAATTAAGGAAGTTGTGAAGACAAAGGAGGTCCAACCTAGTTGTGATTTACATGGAGTCCTGAAAGATTTCAATGTATTGTATGGTCAATGGCGTATTTGGTTAAAATCCTTAAAATAAACCTTACAGTCTACACTTCAGTTAAATCTTAAATACATTATTTTAGGTGACGTACAGATGCCATATCACAAAAGACCAAAGATTTGGTCCGGTTTCAGAAAAATTACATATTATGTGCTAAAAGTTGAAAACTTTTAATCACACGACCATGTGGTCTGAAGGCAGTTTGTTTCTTTCTGTGTTGGTCGATTGGCAAATCGAAATGAAAAAAAAATCTTTATTTGATGGCATTTGTTTAAGCTTTTCATGGCTTTCTGAGCTTTTTTTTCATTGTTTTGAATTATTGTGACATATTTCAATGTAATTTTGTTGGTACACAGCAAAACTTTGATAGTTTGTTTTGTTCTTTCGAAAGTCCCAGTGGCTACCAGACTTCCAACAGTCTATCATGTTTACAGAAACAGTTATTTTCTGCATCTCCCAAAAGCTCATTTAGCACTTTCTCAAGTTTTCTTCAAGTTTAATTTATTTATTTCAGTTCAAAAACCCTTGAACACCCGAGTATATTTTTTTAGGTACAAAACGAATATATCATTGTTACCAACTAAACATAAGAGTCATGAGATATTCATTAAATAATCACTGAACAATATAAAGATGTTACGGACAAAGAGAATTAATCTTTGTTAATGTAATGCTGTTTGTAGGTAATAGTTTTTCTAAAATCTGCTGGAAATATCATTTTTGTTCCTTTTTATATCTCGGCTATAAGATACCTGCAAATGGTCATGCATGTAAGATTTTATATTCTGCTGGAGGAAAAGTGCTCATGGTGCAGAGGAATCAATGCTTCCAGTTTATGTGAAATAAATAGAACAGGCTTTGCTGCTTTAATGATCCATCTAAACTGCAGGTTGTCAATAATGGACACCAGCCATTGATTTCTCTCTTCTTCTTAGTGGCCTTGACTTGCTGTCACATCATTATGTGTGGCCGCATATGCAGGCGCACCAGTGGGAGTTGTATTAATACCACATCATCCAACAAGTTGAAAGAACTTATTAAAACACGACATGTCTGCAGGTCTGGAAAAGCACAAAATTTAGTCCCTTGCATAGGAATTAAAGTCTTGAATAAAATTTCAATCTTAGCTCATGAATGTGTTTTTAACCTTAGAGTAGGCTCAGCATTCCTGCTAGACTTTCAACATCAAGAGGAATACTAGTAGGCATTAAATGTGAAATTGTAACAGTGGATTATGTTCACTACTTTTCTGTTGAGTTTCATACACAGTCGCTGGAAAGGTGGGAGGTATTCTGAAAATCATCAGTTAAAATGACCTGTTGTTATCTTGTCAGCTTGTTGTGCTTATCTGGATCCAGGGTAATACATTTATGGAAAAATAGAAATTAGTCTGGGATTGAATTGGTTGTTCTGATATGCATTTCTGCATATACACTTTATTATTAATTTTTCTACCAGTGACCAGTTTTTATTTGGGTTTTTTTTTTTTTGTTAAAGGGGGATGGGGGGATGGGGTGTTAAACTGCATTTTGTGTGAGGTTAGTTATTGCTATAAACACCAATAACTGAAGTGTTTACCACTTTTAAATAGATTGCAAAGGATTTTTACTTACATTATGTTAATTAAAAAAAAAAGTATATTGTCATTGAATTGTAAATAATTCATTTTAATTAAATTTAAGTGCTTTATCTTGGGTAAAAATAATCACACCCCCTCTGTGAGCAAGCGCTTGGTAAATGGCGGGAATGACGAGTCCCCTTTTAACAGGAAGAGACATCTGTCAGGCGCAGCTGGTTCTAAGATGTTCTTATCAACAAAAGACTATTATATCATGCAAACTTTTTCCACAGTAATAACATGGTGCTAACACAGAAATTGGCATGAGTTTTTAACAGGGCAACTACTTATTTATATGAAAATGTCATTTAATACTATTTTCATGCTACTAAAGGCTCCAATATAAGAATATCAAGGAGCAACAAAAGGCTTCCTGTATAACATCCACAAAACCTC
>VUQP01049391.1:4328-36728 GCA_015108555.1 Coptodon rendalli
TCGTTGCCTCAGTGTCAAATCTGCATCTTTGTGAATGTTTCCTGTACTTTGATAGTCTCGTGTGCTATGTGAGGGTTTTCAGCTTTGCTTCCTCCCAGTCTGGTTATGTCTGATTATTCCCAGCTGTGTTCTCCTCCTGTGTCTACACGCCTGAATGTCTTTTGTCATATATACAGCTTACACATTACCTCTGCAGTTAATCCTCCGTACTCTGAAGATTACCCAAGACCTTTGCCTTACTAGTCAGAACTGAATAATATTTGAAAAAGCAAGTATTGTAATTAACCTGTTTTGTGGCATTTAACCTGAACCTTTCAAACTGGCATGCATAAAACTTCTTAAAAAAAAATTTTTTCCCAGTTTTTATTCTCCTCTTTAATGGCTTATGATTTGTTTTATTTTATTCTTTTGAATCAGTTTTGTGTCTTTGTGTCACAATGACTTCATGAATTCAAGACATAAAGCACTTGAGTTTCTTTTTTCTCCATCTTTAGTTTTCGTCTGTTTGATGAGCAGAAGGACATACTTATCCTGGTGTTTCTGGAGGACATTCCCAGCTATCTGCTGTCTCCCTACTACCGCATGAGGAAGATGTTGAAGAAGAAAACCTACCTGAGCTGGCCACGAGCTGCAGAGAACACAGAGTTGTTCTGGGAAAAACTCCGGCAGGCTCTAGAGACCAGTGAAAATCCAGAAGCGGAGTTGTTACTTCTCACTGTGTCAAACACGCCATGATGAAAAGGAAATATAAAGTAATTGTTTAGCAACAAGTGTAAATCATACCTTTTTGAGATTCATTTGCTTCAATACCAAAGGCGCAATACGTTTATTTGAAGTATACCCCTTGTTGAACATTTTTAAAGATTTTCAGCGCTCACTTTTGGGATTTTTTCTTTCCAATCAGTTTTCCTGTTGTTTAACAGAAATTGAATGTCACTTGAAGTGTTTGAAAATCAGTTGACCAGCTTGAATACAATCCAAGTTACTTAGTTATCGTAAGTTTTTGAGTGTCTGAGCTCTGCCATTTCACATCTGATAATAACAGATGCACATTTAATGTGCCTTGAAAAAAGGTCAAAAGTCAGCCTCAGTGTGCTATTACCAGGCCATGATTTTATTGTAAGTTTGTTTGTAGTTATTCCATAATAATGAGTTACAGTATTCAGATATTTCTGTCATTTTAATTTTTTTTATTGTTTCTGCACAAACTGTTTACATTTTGTTTGAAATAGAAAAATGAAAGAAACAACAAATAAAAAGATATTCTGTCTTTGATGAATTCATTGTAGATTGCGGTTGATCGGGCTATTACAAAATCACACTTTTAATCTTCACTTTAGTCTTAAAAAGATATTAATATATTGTATGCCATAAATATACAGGAACAGCAAAAATAATGTATACCCGTAAGTAAGGACTCAGATTTGACTCTAAGTATTCTAGAGTCAAATGCGAGGCCATCTGTCCAACAGCTAAAGCAACCGGACAAGGATCCCAAGCACAGCAGCAACTCTACAACAGACTATAGCAAATTATTGCAATGATCCAAACCGCAATCCAACTTTTAATGCAGGACTTTGTGAATGCTGTTTTCGAACCTCAGTGACCTGGGCTGTAAGGTTGTCGAGAAGAGACGGTAAAAGTTACTCTACAATATTGTGAGAGACTGATAAACTCAAACAGAAACCTATTACGTCAAGCTATTACTCTAAAGCTGATTCTACAAGCTTTTGAATCATGGGGTACACTTTTTAACACACTTCTCCTCCATTTTGGCTTCAGTTTTGTTAAATAAATAATGACACATTGCAATAAGTTCAGCTGAGGCCATAACATTTTGTTATGTCCTGATATATTAGAAACATTAGAACTGAAAGAGGATGTACCTTCTTCTTCTTTTTTAAAATATGACTTTACTTTTTTTCTACGGGTGTTGCTGAAATTCTTTTAAGAAAGTGTTTTGTAAAAGTCATGTGCTGTCCAATAAATATTTTATATTGTTTTAACTCGTTTAGCATAAGAAATTATTTACGATTTACAATATTAATTACATTATCACACCTTCGTGATTTATTTCCTTTTTTTGTATTGTTGTCATAGTATTATGGACAACAGACATTTCACGACACAAAGTGTATAAATAGCAACAGAAAACTGCAGCGTCTAGTTTAGTTCCCTCTTTAGAGATAAAAATACACACAGTTTCACAGAATTTGGCCCATTTCTGAGAAATTGGAGCAAATTAGTCACTTTGTGACTTAGTTTAAAATAACTTTTTCACAGGCCAGTTTTTTTTTCACAGCACCCACATAAGAAAATTTATAAAATCCCTAGCACAGACCAAATAAATAGTATAGGCATAGTATATCCAAACACACCCATTAAAAAAGCATGAAATATAATGACATAATGGCAACTTTGTAGCTTGAGAGTCAGAATCCTTAATGCTCATGAAATGTCTGCATGCTGTTAGTGTTTTTATGGACAAACAAGGGATATGAAAGATTGTCCAAAACTGTAAATATAATTCCAATTTATTTCAACCTGTTGCATTCCTCCATTAATGTGTTTGTTGTTCTTTAGGTCATATGAACCTGGCTGCCTCCATTTTTGCCAGATATGAGGCTATTACAGAATCCCACTTTTAATCTTCACTTTAGTCTTAAAAAGATACTATCATATTGTATAACTCAAACATACAGGAACAGCAAAAGGAATGTACCAAAGTATTCCAGAGTCAAATGCGAGGCCATCCTTCAAATAGCTAACAGGACAAGGATCCAAGGACAAGGAATTCACATAATGACGAGTTTGTGTATTGGAAAACTACACAATTTTCCTGGATTTCTACATCAGAGGTGGTAAGTACAGCATTAACATAAGCCATAGAACTATAAAGGACAGTAGATTTTTTTTACACAACGTTCTCTTTTGTCGTTTTGACATCGGGGCAGTCAGCTTTCCAGCTGCTTCTGCACTCCACACTTCTCTCTCTCCTTATGTCCCAGCATCACTGAAAAAATGGAAGAACCCGATTACTGAGTGGCAGCAGCTGCCTTGCCAGCCAGACTAGCACTGCCCCTTGAGCCCGCTATACCACCCTCCACTGCAGCAGAGCCAGAGACCACACCCCCTCCACAGACACATTAGTCAGAAATTTACCAGGTTAAAATAAACTTCAATTATCCTTTAAAGTACTATTCCTCTCATATGTAAGTCATCTTCATATATTCAGAGGAAGGGCCTGACCACAGTTATTGAAAACAAAAAAAACCCACTTCCTGTATATAGAGTTGAAGTAGAGGACATGGATACTGTGACTTCACTCAGTGGTTTTAATGTGTTCATTGGTCAAGCTGAGGATTTTTTATTATTATGAAACTGCACATGATAAATGTGGCTCTTGATGTAAAACTAACAAATTTCCTTTTAGTAGCTGGATTAGTCATAAGGGGATAGTTTTCCTCTTTAATTAAAACGATTACATTCAAAGGTGTTTCCTGTTTTGCCTTCATAGCCCATTGGTTCAGCTCTTTGTGTGTATTCATAGCCCTGTCACTTGTCAGCCCGCCCTGTTTACCAACCTGTTCTCCTGCCTTTCTATTTTCCAACATCATTTCAGCACTTCGTGCTTCATGTCTCATTCCTTGGTCACTTTGCCTCTTGGATTTGCTGTTGGACTGGATTATCTACCACAGGGTTGTTGTTTTTTTTTTTCAACAAGTCTTCATTTAACTTCAGTAAGTTTTTTCAAAGATTTCATTTGTTCTTCATGCCTCTGTCTGGGTCCAAATCTGAATTAAGCTACAAATGTATGACAACTAGGGTGGAACAGTATCCTTATTATTTATTTATATGATCATTTTATGCAATTATGTTTCTTTTCATTGCTTTATGTCGAGGTTCACATGAAATATCACATATGTTAATTATGGTTTTAGACTTTTGGAGACTGCTTCATATTGATTTTAAGCAACTTGGGCCGTAAAATGTATTTCTGTTTTAGTAAATCTGGAAGGTGCAATGATAATAGGAGGGGTTGGTAATAGTCTCAGAATGAGTAAAATTTTTAAAATCTGTTGCAAAAATTGGCAACAAAGTCTTACCCACGCCTTGTTTCTTTATTATGGTGCTTTTAAGGACAGAGACTTTCTTGTAATTTCTTTTTTAAATGGCCTTGAGCAGCAATTTTTTGTGCTTTCTAAAGGTCTTTAAATGTTATTCTTTGGACATTAGCAGCTTTTTTACTCATTTTCCTCCCAGTCTTTGTACCCAACTTTTTCAGAGTTTTTTGCTTCTGTTTTATGGTTAACTAACTTAACACTGACCTATGACACATTCAAGGAAGAAAAAGGCGCCTAGCTCTGTCTACACAAAACAAACAGCCGAGCAAAGGACTCATTTTAAATTGTTTCTCTCTTACTAGCTGTTGCCAAAAAACACAATCTGTTCCCATTTCTTTAGTTGAATCAAAGAAAAACAGTTTGACTGGCACAAATGGTGTTTTTGCACCAGTAAGGGGACTTCCAAAGAGCTACTAGCTGAATACTTAACATATCTCAGCCGGCTGTGCAACATGTCTTTAAAAATTTGAGAAAGTTAGTAAAACTATGTACATCCTATGAACAGTATAAAGCGTGAGACTATCTGACAAATTACACAAGAACTGAAGAACTGGACTGAAAATCAGTTGCTACAGGTCTTATGAAATGATGACTGCAGATTTTTAAAATGTGGTTCACATTGTCAGTATGTACAGAGGAGGTCAGGAGAGATACAACAATGAGTGTCTACAGCCATATGTAAAACAGAGTAAAGGTTCCGTTATGATTTGGGTACCTCAAGAATCCATCCTGTAGTACCATACAGAAACATCTTATTTGCAACACTTCATTTTTCAGCATGACAGTGATCCAAAAATCCACTGCCAGTGGAGTAAAGCAGTAAAGCACAATAAAAAAACAAAAAAAACAAAGAGTGGAACAGTACAGTCATGCACTGGCCTTTCCAGAGCCTCAACATCGTTCCTGAAAGCTACATAAGTTATGAAAATGCTTGCCTAAAAGAGTTTGGGCTGTGTTGAAGTATAAAGGGGGTCACACCAAACATTAACTTTCAATAACTAGGTGCACCTAGTTCCATTTTCCTGGTAAAACATAAAGAAATGAGGAGTGACTCAAGACTGCACAATGCATTACAAGATATTTGCCATAAAATCAAGATGCATCTTACTCCATTAAACACTTCAAGCCTGCATGCACACCATATTTTGAAGATGTCTAAACTTCTCCAAATCTTCTCTTGGCTACTTTCACTTTTTTTTCTAATATTAAAATAGTAAAAGGGCAGAAATAACAGATAGAAGTTGGTGGAAAGTGTCCAGTACAACACAAAGATTTCTGGATGATAGTTCCAGCCTAATGTGGCACAGTGCATGTCATAAATTTGCAATAAAGAGGTCTTGATGCATTTTTGTATTGGTTGTAAGATGAATAAGATATTTTTGACTCTTTGCAATTTGTTTTCTTCTTGATTCCATAATTTTTGTTTCTTTTTCTTTTTTTGTTTTTGGCTTCCCAGGATTGTCTGTGGCAGTTACATTCAGTGGACTATGGACAGTGGACTATAGTTTATGTTTTCTGGTTGTCTGCGCTGGGCTTTCCTGTTTGTTTCAAAGATTCAAAATGGATCCTGGATTGGAAGAGGAACAAACCAAATTAGAAAGAGGAACAAAATGTTGCAAATCGTGCATTACTTTTTACATGCTGTGCATCATCAATTTCATTGCGCCAGTTGATGGATTTTCCCTGAAGACTTGCAGAATAAGCTACAGTACGGCCATATGTGTCGGGAGTAAACTCAGAGCTGTTCCTGGAGATATTCCCTCAACTGTGACAGGCCTTGATTTAACTTCTAACAGAATTTCAACAATACATGCATCAGACTTCAAAGAACTAGTAAATCTGACTAAGTTAGACCTTAATATCAACAACATTTCACAGATACAAAGCGGTGCGTTTGCCAGTCTAAGTTCTCTTAAGACATTAAATCTAAATAATAACAAACTTGTTACGCTGGGAGAGAATGTTTTTGATGGCTTGAGTCGCCTCATTGAGCTAAGAATTAATCAAAATCGCATTAAACAAGTGGCATCCACATCTTTTAAGTCCATGACAAGTTTAAAACTTCTGGACATTTCTCATAACAAACTGCACCACATTATAAAAGTTCAATTGATATTGCAACATCTGCCACATCTACGGGAGCTGGTAATAAGCAACAATGATTTAACCACTTTTCAGTCATTTGAACTGACAAACAAATCATTAGAACTTCAGTACCTTGATTTGTCAAAAAATCCCCTCGCAGTCTTCAGGATCACTGCCGATGTTTTTCCAAATCTCACCTGGTTTAAAATTGGGAGCCCAGCCAGAAAGAAACAAATGATATGGGACGTGCAAAACAAGACATTTCTAAGTCGTGTTACTACTCTTGATATTAGTGAGCTTCATTTGGGTCTTGGGGACATGGAAAGCTTGTTAGAGTCAGTGAACTCATCGTTAACTAGTCTGAGAATGAATGCAATGACACATAACCTGACCACACTGATCAACATTTCCTGCACCATCCCAACAATGAGGACTCTGCAGCTTCGAAGCAATAAGCTCAGCTTTGTTAATGCATACTTGTTTAAGTTGTGTATTAATGTAACTGAGTTAGTTTTGACAGACAACAAAATGAAATACATCCATGATGATGCTTTCAGATCCCTTAAAAACTTAAGGATTTTAACGCTGAGTAAAAACAGGCTTCCATTGGTTCCAGCTGCAACAAGGAATCTACCAACTCTTTCAGAGCTGGATCTCAGCACCAATAACATCAGCACACTGGACTGCCATGATTTCACCAATCAGACAAAGCTCAGAAAGCTTTATCTTTATCAGAATTCAATCACAGCTCTGAAACCATGTCTTTTCAAGGATTTAAAAGGATTAGAAACTCTAAAATTACAGACAAACCAAATAACTAAATTAAACGGTGCTTTCAAAGAACATTTGCCAAACCTCAGAAAGCTGCATTTGAATGGAAACAAACTCACTTCTATCAAAAAGGATGCATTTAAAGGCTTGCACTCCCTTCAGAACTTGTCATTACACCAAAACAAAATAAAACTACTTGAAAGTAAGAGTTTCAGTGGACTGGCAAATCTGACCCAAATTAATCTACAAAACAATGATATTTCACAAGATGAACTAAACAAAGATGTTTTCAGTCCTCTGATTAATTTAAGAAGACTGGATTTAAGTGAAAATCACATCAATTACAAGAAAAGTAGAAATTTGCCTGATCCTCCATTTTCTCAGCTGTCCCATCTCGAGGAACTGCTTGTTTTTTCACAACACCACAGGTTGCATAGTTATCTGCCTGGGAACTTTTTGCAAGGTTTGACCAATCTTTTGAGTTTCAAAGCCAGGAATATCCATATTGCGTCTCTGGACAAAGACACCTTTGTTTACACGCCACAGTTGCAATTACTTGAACTTTCTTCAAATGAACTTAAAGAACTCCCTCCAGATCTGTTTTTCCCAATTCCAAACCTTAAAAGCCTTTACATATCCAGGACAGCTCTTTACTCTCTAGACTTCCTTATAGATGCCAACCTCACAAAGCTGGAGTTTCTACAGGCAAGACAGAATTTATATTCAGTTTTCCGCAAAGAAGATATACAATCCCTACCAGCTCTGACTTATCTGGACCTTCAGGGCAATGGATTCACCTGCAACTGTGATAACAGCTGGTTTCTCTCGTGGGCAATAAATGACAGCAAAACTCAAGTTTATGATGCATATAACTTTACGTGCAACTATCCACAAGAATTCAAAAGTAAGAAGTTGTTGGACTTCGACACCCACTTCTGCTCAGTTGACATGGGCTTTATTTGCTTTCTCTGCACCACATGTGCAATCCTATGCTTGATGGTGGTGTCCTTCACTTACCATTTCATGGGGTTGCAGCTGGTCTATGCCTATTACCTGTTCAGAGCTTGGTTCTTTGACAAAGAGCACAAAAACAAGAAAACTCCTCATCAGTACGACGCCTTTATCTCCTATAACACCCACGATGAGCCTTGGGTCATTGAGAAGCTCTTACCAAAACTGGAAGGAGAACAGGGCTGGAGACTGTGCCTACACCATCGAGACTTTGAACCAGGTGAGATGCAAGTTTGAATTAAAGTGAAATATTAATGGCTTGACAAGTGGGATGTCTCTTAAAATTGTGTGCTTGTCAGTATCTCTGTTTAATCCCAACTAAATTATTAGATTCAGTACATTTTCTAGAATGCTTTTAGAAAACTTTAACATCATTTGACTTATGCAGTTATGTTTGAAGTGGCAGTTAGTGCAATTATATAATCAAAAGAGAGACTACCTAACAATTATCTGGAGACAATGAATGCATGTTGTTGGAAGCTTTTCCAGTCAAATGTGTACTTTCCTATGTACTCCAGTGGGTGTCACTATTCTACTTTACTGAAAAGCTGAGGATACAAACATCATGGTTTTATTACTGGCTGTGTTTTTTCCTTCTCTTCATTAGGGAGACCCATCATAGATAACATTACAGATGCAATTTATGGAAGCAGGAAGACCATTTGTGTGATCAGTCGCAAATACCTTGAGAGTGAATGGTGCTCCAGAGAGATCCAGGCAGCCAGGTAACCTGTTGGCCCGCCACAAGACTGTAGCAATAACATTAAAATATAAAATTGAAATTGAAAGGTGTTAACGGTGCTTTTATGCTAATGTCAACAGTGAGTGGAGACCACGGCACAACCAAAGTTACTGCAAATACAGTGCCATGAAAAAGCATCTGCCCCTTTACTGATTTCTTTTTTCTTTTTTTTTCTTTTTTTTTTGCATATTTGTTACGCTTACATGTTTCGGATTATCAAACAACATTTAACATTGGACAAATGTAACCAAAACAAATACAAAATGTATTTTTTAAAAGATGATTTAATTTATCAAGGGGGAAAAAGCTTTCAAACCTACATGGCTGAGTTCAAAGTTGAGTTCAAATTCACTAACCATACCCAGGCCTGATATTCCCAGACCTGTTAAATCAATAATGTACTTAAACAGAACCTGCCTGACAAGGTAAAACATTTCAAACAGCAATTCACCATGCCGAGATCTAAAGAAGCTCAAGAAAGATAAGAAAGTCATTGACGCCTGTCAGTCTGGAAGGGGTTATAAAGACTTTGGGACTCCAGCGAACCATGGTGGGAGCCATTATCCACAAAACTTGGAACAGCAATGAAACTTCCCATGAGTGGCCAGCCTAACAAAACTCCACTTTTTATTGGGAGTTACAGAATTAGAAATGAGAATATCAGAGAATAGGTTGAGATGGAGGCAGATGATCCACTGTGGTGACCCCTAAAGGGAACAGCTGAAAGAAGAGGACTTGTCATGACTGTGTTCCACTATGTGATTTTCTGACCTGTGCAGTACTGTACAGTTATGTTACACCGGCATGCTTAAAAATTCATCGATTTTTTTTTGCTAGCTTTTATTTTCCCCTTTAATCTGCCGTGTTCACAGGTGTTTTTTTTTATTCTCTTAAAAAATGTTTATTTCATTTATTTTTGTATTATCTTCATTACTTTACTCTTTTAAAGAAAGTATTTATGCATCCCTTTTCTCCCTCTTATCTTTAGTTTCCGTCTGTTTGATGAGCAGACAGATGTTCTAATCCTGGTATTTCTGGAGGAGATTCCCAGCTATCTGTTGTCTCCTTACCACCGCATGAGAAAGATGCTAAAGAAGAAAACCTACCTGAGCTGGCCGCGAGCTGGAGAGCACACCGAGCTGTTCTGGGAGAAACTTTGCCAGGCTCTGGAGACCAGAGGAGATCCAGAAGCAAATATGTTACTTCTCACTGTGTCAACTATGCCATGAGGAAAATATAACAATTTTTACAAATTTTTTTCTACATTTTTTTTCTCTTTTTTTAAAGGTTATAGATTTCTATTTTTATTTTTTAATTCCATTATATTAGTTTACAGTGTTCTGATGTTTCATTGTTTTAAAAGTTTTCAGTGTTTCTCCAACAAATATTTGAAGTTTTACTTACTTACAAAAATGTTTGTTTTAAACAGAACCAGGGAAGCAAGAAAAGATGAAAGAAATGTCTATGATAACTTTACTGCAATTTCTTGTTAATCAAAGTATTACAGAGTCAGCATTTTAGTCGGTTAAAATGCTCCACATAATTCACTCAATCATACATCGTCTTTTTGCATTACTGAAACAAAGAAGTTCTGCAAGAAGTAAGAGACAATGATTGTCAACTGGATATAACTTACATAATAAATGACTGAGAACCATAAAGAATATATAAGAATATCTTACTATATCTATCTTAGATTAATGAAACAGTATATGTATAATAAATGCAAACAAAGCCTTTTAAACAAGTCTAAAGTATAATATCTCTCTTAGTTTAATTACTAAGCTTGTTTGGTCACTGCTGATAGATAACAATGGAAAATCACTTTTCATGCATTGTAAAATTTCAGTTCTTTTCAAACTTTATTTCAGCCTTCCTCATTAACATGTCTGTTGTTCTTTGGCTTGTGTGAACTTTGCACCCTCTACTTATAACAGCGTTATTAGATAGGCGGTTCACCTACAGGTTTATTTATTGAAGAGTTAGGTAGTTAAAGTTAAGATACCTCATAAAACCATCCTGGAACAGATGTACCAAGCTCAGATACATTGGAATTATCCAATTAAACCACTATTTCTCTCACAGGTAACACATTTTGTCCATCTATAAGTGCCTCACCACAGTTACAAAGAAACAAAGTTTATTAAATTAAAATCATATGGACAGTAAGACACAAACTGGTGACTGACAGGATATAGTCATCAGAAAAGTGTTCACTGAGATCATAGAGTGAGGCAACTAAAAGGCTATTTTCCCATGTTTATGCAACAAAAGTCATCGCCCCTTGCTGGCCATTAGAAGGAAAGCAGGTTTATAACTCTTCTACAGAGGCTCAATTTTTCAGACTTCACAGTCTATGTGAATGAACTGAACTTAAGCATATTAATTTATATTTTGTCTTCAAATATTCCCCTTCATTTTTGATCATATTCCTTTAATTCTGAATATTTTGTTCTACGAATAATTACATTAAATAAATATCATCTTTAATTTATAATCCAGTTATACAACAGGAAAAAAATTGTTCTTTAGGGTTTCCAATGTTTAACACTAGGATTCAAACCTTTTAAACAGAGATGCAACCTTATAAATATGGTATTGTACATATTCATCACTGTTTGCTAATCACTATCAGCTAATTTCTTTTTATTTAGGATCCTTTTGCAGCGTGATTAATTCTTTTTTTCCCCGATGTACAAAAAGGACAAAAATTTGACAGCGTGTGGTTGCTTGTGGAGTCCATACAGACAGACATGTGTTTTTATCAAATAACTCTTTTAATAAATTCTCTGACAAATATTAATTACAATTAATATCTCACACTTTCAGAAAATGCAGGTTTTTGTATTTCATCTTCTTCAGAAAATAAATCAAACAATAAAACATATTACAAAATAATGATATTTTGCATTACTTTAAAAAAAAAAAAGCATGTTTTTTTTTTTTTTGTTGAAGCACTAAAGCTTATAGCTCACACATGTATTAAGAATACTACTCTTCCCTGTTTATAAAACAGAATAAATATAAGGAAAGGTCACACAACAAATTATATTTATGTGTAGAATTACTATTATGATAATATTAGTGCACATAAGAACACTTAAAGAGAGTTTAAGCGGATGCATTGTTGTTAGAATTTTCTTTGTTGGTGGTCTTCCTCTTCATTTCACTGCAAAAAAGAAAATCAATGAAATAAGATCAGTTTGACTCACTGAGCAGCTGAGAGTGAATATAACGCGCAGACAAACAATACACCACAGGGGCATTTATACTTACTCAAGACACTTCATTACTTTCTGGGTCAACGGCTTTGATGGATCGGCACACACAAACCTTCCTGGAGCATGAAAACTGTTGGGAAAGAGGATGAAAGCAGTCATTTACCCTCAAGATACAGTTTCTCTCGATGGAGTTTCATTCCAGTGTGTTAGCTTGATTTTTAACTGCAGAGTGTGCTGAACTTGTCGTGATTGATTTTTAGTCACAGATTAAATGCTGTTTTGCTACTTAGATACACAAGGTTTAGTCAGTCCGAGAGAGCGCAAATACCAAGCACACACAGCCATTATCTTTTCACCACAAGGTCAAAATGTACAGATAAGATATGTTACACAGAATTTATAACCAGACACCTGGATGAAAGATTGGCATTAGCTCTTGCTGTTTTTGTAAATTTTTTCAGCCACATTTGCACTTCAGGTGTATCATATAACTGGTTAAGTTTCCTATCTATAGTCTTTCCTTAAGAATAGCACTACTTAAGCTGCCCCACATAAACTGATTGAACAGATATTTATGAGCAGTCTTAATTCATTCCCTAAACTTCTTAAATGTGAGCATTTCTCTTTTTATGTAACAATAATACATTTGATATATAAACTTTTCCATAATCTACAATCTTTGTACAGAGTAAACACAATAACTACAAAAACGCACAACTTGCTTAAAATTCAACTTGACTACTTCTTAGCGTTTCAGTTTGTTAGATGTCTTATTTCCTTATGAATCCACCTGCTTTTATCATGCTACACTTCCATATAAACTGTTATAACTTACATGATGGCGTTGATGTCACAGGCGTTATTGATGTTCTGGATGGTGTAACCCAGAATCCGTTTGCAAGGAGGCTGACGCTTGGAGTACCTCAGGCAGCAGCTGGCTGTAAGCACACACACACACAAAGAATCCACTATAAATCACACTTTTAACTTACTACTGGCAATATTAGTGAAAGTGCATTCAAATATTAACTAGTATGAAATACCTGATTGTGCGCTGTCAAAAAAGTTGATGATAATGACGAGGGAGCACAGAGCTACCATGAGACACGTTTTCCTGCTTGCCATGGTTGACGAGCTGACTCAGAGCGTTCACTCTGCCTTTCTGTGTCTGACGCTGAAAAGGTGTAACACCTGAAGGCAATCAGAGAGAGTGTGACAAGCGCCACTTGGTGATCACTCCTTTAAGTAGGCCGCCTCTTGGAATTTCCCGTCGGGCAGGATTGTGTAATCCTTTGTGGCATTGTTAAAACACTGGAAACAGAGCAGGAAATAGAAAAAATTCCACCTGACCCTGACAACTTCAGAAATATAGTGGGAGGAAATAAAGTTTAAAAAAAAAAAAGTTAAACATTGGCAGCCTGAACTATGAGCTTGTCTGGTGCTGGACTCATGTGCAAACTGATTCCCTGAAGAAAGAATTCCAAGTGAAAACAGATATCAGGAAAGTACATTTTTTAAAGAAGTATTATATGAATATATGTCATTGTCTATACAATAGGAATTAGTTTTTGAAACCAAATGAGTCACCTCCTGGTACCCATCATTAATAATGCAAATAAACATTTGCATTTTTGTTTCTTACCTGTTCTTGTATAAAGCCTATAGCACTGCTGGATCTGGAGTGGTCTATAATAAGTCAAGCAGCTTAACGCTTATTTTATTCAAGGGAGACCTGACGAGAATAGCAGTCTTGTAAGTTTTGTACAAAATAATAGAGAATCTGCTGGGAAACCTACTACAAGTAATTGGCTTTTGAACAATTTGGAGGGTTTTTTTTTACTGTTATAACAAGTCATTTATTAGGCCTCAGTTAGACAGGCCTATTGGGTGGTGAAAGCTTGCTGGAGGTTGTTAATAGTCACTAGGTGAAATTGGTCGTAAAAAGGGTGCTAGACCAAAAACGTCCTTGCGATTGCTCGTGGTTGCTAATACACTGCCGCAGTAGTTTGCATGGAACCCACTGACTTTTCATGTAATTATTCACTAACTTACCACCAAGTGGTTGCAAAACATAAAAAAAAATTGCAGCCACTCACCAACTGGACCATGTGGTCACTGTCTGGTCAATAGACCTGCATGATTGGGGATTACCAAAATGGTGTCTGAGAGCAATCTCCAGTAACTACTTGGAACCGTTCGAGGGATACTTTCCCATGAAATCAGTGGTTGCCGGGCAGTCATGTAGTCTCAGTCACAGGTCACTGGTCACTAGGCCTCCTGTCTCAGATGAAGTGGAAATCCAACATCCTTACACTGCCTTTGTTGATTTTTTAACGGTAAGATCTTAGTTTCCCTCAAAACTAAGAATGTGGCTTGAATTTTTTATGAAGTCTAACTACTTTCGACCAGCTATTAAACAATATTAAAGCTAGGCAAAAAGGCGACTTTGAATCCTTTAAGCCTCTTGACCTCATTACCAGCTATTCTGAGCAAAATGCTGATAAGGCAAGCTTGCAATGCCATTTAACTGCAAGCAAACGATTAGTAGTTTATCAGTGAATATTAGCATCTTGCTATCTAAAGACAAAAATGCTTTTTGTGGCACTAGTAGAATGCTACTGCTGAGGTTGAATAAAATTCAGCTAAATGACCAAAACTACAGTTCCTCTAGTAGCCACTTGAGGTTAGTGTCAGGAGCAAGTGTCAGTCAGCTGTTGGGTTTTTCCACTTAGTATATTTTGTTAGATTGCTGCTAGCCAAATTTAGAACATCTATAATCACAGTTAATTAAACCTTGTTAACAAGCTAGCACACTGGCATTAGGTTATTGTTTCCCATATCTACCCCTTTTTTAAAAATATATATGTAGCCACACCCAAAATCCAAACATGAAGCCTCAAAAAAGAGATTAGGGCAAAAATAGGCTTTTGTGCTCAGGAACAAGGGTGCTAATGTTGCTCATTGTAAGCTTTATTTAACATCTGAAAGACTTTAAGTTGGCTATAGTCTGTCTTTTTATTAAGACTGAGCTGGAAACGATTAATTATGACAACAAATTGCTAAACTTAACTTTGACTTAAGTCTGCACCCATATTGTATGAACTGCAAGAATTAATACAACTTAAGCCCTTTGAGCTGTAGTTCTTTGTTTTCCTCATTTTTGCTGACAAGTTAATTAGTAACTTGCTCTCACTCACTTAGGCATGTGGAAGGAATGTGGGGAGGTTTTGTTTGTGTATCCTTCTTCTGTGACGTGCACATCTACCTTGTTCAAGTTTAACAAAATAACCAGAGGATAGGAAAGTCAAAATCCCCAACATGGCTCAACTTCACCATGTGTGTTTCTTACGCAGAATATTTGAAAAGTCCCTAGAAGAAATAGTTCAGCTCAAGGAAGCTTATCTTACTGGCACATATTTTAGATTCTATTGTCTTATCAGAGATTAGAATGTTAAACAGTTACTCTTTTGTAAAAAGTCCCGTACTTAAACTGTGAGTAAATGACCTAGCCTTAATTCAGTGGGTTGAACAAAAAACATACCTAAAAATGTGAGGAACTAAAGCATCAGAGGCTCAAAAGTAATTGGACTAATTAAATAGCTGAAAATAAAATGTTCATTTCTAATACTTGGTTAAAAACCCTTTGCTTTGCAATGACAGTCTGAAGTCTTGAACTTCAGGCTGAGTGACATGCGCCTTATTGTTAACTTGAATATCAATATGCCTACCTCCTGAAGAGTGTTGTTCACTTGGTTTGCTGATGTGAAGGGGTTTCTCTTCACCATGGAAATGATTCTGCGATCATCCACTGCTGTCTTCAGTGCTTTCTTTATTTCTTAAGATATACCAACCTGCAGCAGCTTTCAGTTGCTATTTGTTGTTTGGGGCCTTTCTGTCTGAAGTTTCGTCTTCAACAGGTGGAATGTAAATTCAGTTGGGTTAAGATCAGATGACTGACTTAACCATTCAAGAATATTCCACTTCTTTGATTTGATAAACTCCTAGGTTGCTTTATCTGTGTGTTTTGGGTCCTTGACCATCTGTATTATGAAATGCCGCCAGATCAATTTGACTGCATTTAGCTGGATTTGAGCAGACACTATGCATCTAAACACCTCAGAATTCATTCAGCTGCTTCTGTCCTGTGTCACATGATCAATAAACAATTATTTTTGTCCTGTATATATATAAAGTGAAGACTATCAATAACACATCAAGCATCCTTTTTTCTTCTTCTTAAATTTCAGGGCAATGGGCAGTAAAATGCAGGCAGCAAACAGTGGTAGATCTTGTTCTCTTAAATACTCATGTCCCCAAATTGTGCACTCTGAAAGGTAAACTAAAAATATGTGCAATTGGCCAGTAGCAAAATACCTGTTTCCTTGCTTTTCAGTGTCAAAATTGACAGTAACAGTAGCTTTTTAACATCATAAAACTTCTTTGAATGCATTAACCATAAATAAATATGTCCCCAAATGTTAGTTTTTTGGCTACAATAGCAAACATAATAGTCAAGCTTAAAAAGTAACAGAAACAAATTTAACATACTTAGCATACAAATCATGAATTCAGGCAAACTGTGAGCTGATGTTTTGGGCTATGAAGCCTTTAAGTAAACTGTAACAACTTTCTCTTTGTAGTTTAAGTAACTTTAAACTGTTTTGGCGCTCAGCTTGATGATAATACAAAACAAATAAAAACCCTTTCACTGACTATTTTGTTTTATATGCCATACCAAAAAGGTATGACATTTACTACTAGTGTTACAGCGCTCGGTGATGCAACTCCACAACAGACTTTTGAATGGCATACAGTTATGTTACTTTGACAAAGGTCATGCATGAGGAAGTTGCATTTCCAGCAGTGGGAGATAATATATTTAAAGTCAGAGAGCAATGAGAGGCAAAGCAAAGTTTTGACGTGATACTGGTTTGACTTTGGACTTAATATCTTCAAAATAATGTAGTAGATAACCCCCAGACTGTGATAGCCTTATAAAAGACATTTTATAATCTCCTTGAGAAAGTCTTTTTCGTTTGTTACACTGACTGGTTGCATTTCCTTTTATGAGTCAATGGAAGGTTGATGTGCAGCGACACCTTTGTGACACATTTTCATGCACATGTCAAAATTTACATCTTCCTGGCTCAGGTATTCCTAACCCTAACACCCCTATTCTGTCACAGCAACCCTCTTCATCTCATCCTACATTGCATCCATCAATTCTGTTCTGTAGTCTTCCTCTTTTTCATTTGCCTGGCAGCCCCCATGCTGAACACCCTTTGTCCAATATGTCCACTATTCCTCCTCTGTGCATGTCTCACTCAAACTGAGCTGTCCCTCTGATCTGATCATTTCTAAACTTACCAGTTTTGGTCGCTCCCAGTCAAAATCTTAATGTCTTCAACTCTATCACCTCCAGGTTTCTTTTTTTTTTCTGCACCGCTATCTTCAAACTGGATATGGTGGTGCAGGTCTTACTACCATCTTCTACACCTTCCTGTTACGCCTGTGTTGTCATTTACACACATGCTTGGATTGACTTTCATTCCTCTTCTCTCCAATGCATACCTTCACCTCTTCAAGCTCTCTTCCACCTTCACCCTACCCTCACTACAGTGCAAACATCATAGTCCCTTGAGATGCCTGCTTGTACTCATCTGTTAACCTGTGCATTTCCACTGCAAACAAGAAGGTGCCCAAAGCCAATACCTGATGTAATCTAGCCCACCCTAAACCCATCTGTCACTGCTGCTACACATCTCACCACTTTCTGACTATCCTCATACATGTCCTGCAACACCCTCCCTGTTCCTGATTTCCCCATGCAGTACCATAGTTCCTCTCTCGGCACCCATATCAAATTCAAATAAATTCAATTCAATTTTATTCATAATGTGCAATATCACAACAACAGTCACCTGTAGGTGATTTATATTGTAAGGTAAAGATCTTACAGTTATATAGAGAAGACCGCAACAATCAGGTGAGCGCCTATGAGCAAGCACTCCCAGTGACAGTGACAGTGGGAAGAAAAAACTCCCTTTTAACGGGAAGAAATCTCTGGCAGAACCAGGTTCAGGGAGGGCAGCCATCTGCTGCGACTGGCTGAGGTCTTTGTTTTCTCTACAACCAGAAAAGACACAGTGAAACTCCTTTTGACCTTCTCTGCGCGTTATGATGAACTCAAAGCAAGCACCACATATGTAAAGATCTTTCTCAGTATGAAGCCATACTGCTGTTCACTGATCATCACCTCTCTTCTTAACCTAGTTTCAGTAACTTTTTCCCATAGCTTCATGGTACGACTCATCTCCTTTAACCCTACGTACTTACGAAAGCTCTTAAAATCACACCTGTTCTTGAACAGTAATAGTAACAGTGCCCTTCTTCTCCATTCCTCAGGCATTCTCTCATGTGTTAAAGAGTCTGATCAAAACATCTGCTGGCCTCAAGCCACAGATATGTTAACAGGAAGAGTCGTTTTTGCGTCTTCATAGCTGCCCTCACATCCTCCTTCCTAAGCCTCCGCACTTCCTGAGTAACAAATGTTCCTTCATCTATCCTCCCCTCTTATTTTCAAAACAGTCTTTACAACTTCTTAACGTGTGTTTTATTTTGTAGAGCAAAATGTAAAAATGTCTGAAACTCATGTTAATCAAAGGCCTTATGTCAGACATCAAATCTTAATCTTAATTGCTAGTTATTCCAGGGTTTGGGCCTCATTCGTTCAGAAAATAACAATAAGTAAATAGTTTAAATACTTTCCATTACATCTCATGGAATCCAGAGAACACTGTGACCTACAGTTCAACTATTCCTAAATAAAATGTATGTTCTATTGTTAGCACAGCCTGGAGGAGCTAAAAATAGCAACTGCTGAAGACAGTAGACTGGCATATCCTTGCATGTGATCAAATTATACTATTTCCTTGTTGGTGATGCAACTACACAGGGAAAAACATAACAGAGATTAAAGTGCGGGTGAAAACAAACCCGTCAGAGTTTGCATGTACTTTGAGGTCATTTGGAAGTTTAAACATGCTTTTATGTGTTGACAAATTCAAAAGGTGCCCTTTAAAAAAAATACATTTTTTAATTACCTAGAAAGATCACACTTAGCTAAGTGAAAGTATTCATTCAACAGTAGTTGCAATCTAACCTTTTGAGGTTGTATATTGCCCCTTGGAAAAATGTTTTCAGGCAAAACGTTTGCACATGTAAATATGACAGGCAGGTTCTGTTGATCTGACACACACATAAAAAATGCTATTCATGGTAACATTTAAAAAATAACTCATAAAAGGTACAGTATTTAAATTAACAATGCAGCAAAGAGTGTGTGTATATGTGCCATATTGTTTTGTCTTGTATTAATAAGAGAAATGTTGAGGGTTCTTTTATTTTTGTATGCTACACTTACACAGCTACAGCACCCATAAACCTGAATATATATTAGAAACCAAAAGGTTAATTGATGTCTTTGTACTGTACATGTTTTCTACATTAACAGTATTTTGTTGTTGTTGTTGTTGTTTTGTTGTTAATATGTTAATATGGTGGGCAGATTGCTTGTTAATTTTCTCTTTAAACAAATGGAAATGGTTAATACAGTCAATAATTTAAATGTAATACTTCAAATAAGATTTATAACTTGGTTTTGCTGAAAAGTGTCAACTAAGCCATTAATGGTGCAGGTTGGCATTGAGATAACATGACAGCAGGCTGTGTGATACCTAGAAACACTTGTTTAAAACTTAAGCTTGTTTGTTGTTAAGCTTGTTAATCCTAATATCTACTCAGCTAATCACATGGCAGTAACTTTGTGAATTTAGTCGTGTAGACATGGTCAAGATTACCTGCTGAAGTTTGAAACTAAGCATCAGAACTGGCAACAAAGAAGATTTAAATGACTTTGGCGTCCATGATATGGCATTCACTAGGATTTTCCCACACTTTATCATTTTTACCACAACCATTGCAGAGAATAGTCTGAAAGAGAAATCAACCATGGTCAGTCTGCTTCAAGCTGATAGAAAGAAAACAGTAACTCAAATAACCATTACAGCTAATGAATATATATCACATATATGAACACACAACATGTACAAGTTTGAAGGAAATGGGATAACTTTCTCTCTCTTTATATACATATGCACACTTGTACTCGTGAACGCTTCTCATTTTACAATTTCACACAAAAAGTCCATGTTAGGGAAAACAATGACAAGGAGGAGAGTCCTTTCCAAAGAAAAGGATGTAATGAGGGGGGATCCCAGAGAGTAAAATAAACACTGACTGAGAACGCTGAGGTCTTTTTAGGAAGGAGACTCATAATTTCCTGTTGTGTTTCCAAGTTATTGTACTGACTAATGTCAGCTGTCAACAGTCAATTGTCTAGTTCTGGTTGTATTGGACAACATGACGTTGTGGCCGTTTTCCTGAGGTACTCATGGATCTTTGTTGTTTTATCATGAAAAGTGGGTTCTGACATTCACTAGTCTTCAACCTCCCTCTTTCTCCTTAAAATACAGTTTCAGTGTGCTGGTTATCATCCAACTGCACTTCTTCAGTCTGAATGGCATTGCTGTAGATCTTAGTTGTATGGTTCAGTGAATCAATGTTTTATTCACTCATGACATACACCTTAACCCTCTCGAGACAGGCGTTGCCGATTTGCAACAGTTAAAAACTAACAACCTGACATATTTTATTAGTTGTTGTTTTTTTTGATAATTTTCCCCAAATATCAGATTTTTCCTGTAACTAAAACTTAATTTGAGCCTGAGAGGGTTAATGTCATCCACGTAGAGGAGGTGGCTAATGATTGTGGCATTCCCTAGCGGGTATCCTTAGCCAGTCTTGATAATGATCTGGCTGAGGGGATTCAGGCACATGCAGAAAAGCAGTGGGGATACAGCATCTCCTTGGTAAATTTTGCACTGGCAGCTTGTGCTGTTGGTTTGAAGTTGGCCTCTAGTGTTGTTTGCCACATCCCCATTAAATTCCTGATGAATGCTCTTATGATCCTGTTGATCTTGTACAGTTCCAGGCATTCCACGATTCATGTGAGAGGCATTGAGTAATAGGCTTTATTGTAATCAATTCAGGCGGTGCACAGGTTGGTCAGTCTGTTCTTACAGTCTCCTTGGGGATGAGGACTATCCAGCCTTCAGTTAGCCATTCCATGTGTATCTCATCCATTAGCAGCTGGTTCATTTGTGCTGCCAGATGCTCATGGAGTGGAGTTATCTTTTTTAGCCAGTAGGCATGAATCATATCAAGGCTTGGTGCTGTCCAGCTCTTCATGCTTGAGACTCTGTCTTGAATATCTTCCACTGTGATGGTTACTGGATCCTGTTCAGGGAGGTTGCTCTGGTCTACTCTTAGCTCTACCAGCCATTGAGCGTTGCTGTTATGAGTTGCATCTTTCTCCCATATGTTCTTCCATTATTGCTATCTCCAGCTGTTCTCATATTCCTCAACTGCCACTGAGAGTACACCTTGGTCGGTTTAGTGGAGGAATTCTGGTTTATTCTCCTGGCTTCTTTCTCTCTGGTATACCTGTTCAATCTGTCCAAGACTGACATTGAAATTTGTCTGATGATACACAGTTAGGTCCTTATATATTTGCACACTGAAAAAGTTTTGTCTTTTTATCCGTATACTGAAAGTGTTCCAAAATGTTCCAGTTATAGTTATATAATAGACATGAACATAATGTGTAGACTCCCGGCTTTCATTTGAGGGTATCCGGATTCAAATTGGATGAAGAGTTTAGGAGTTACTGCTCCTTAACATGGGCCACCCTCTTTTCAAAGGGACTGAAAGTAATTTGAAAATTGACTCACAGGTTATGTCCTGGGAAGGGGTGAGCAATTCCTTCTTATTCGTCTGACTCTATGCCATTGTTTAAATCACTGTTAAAGACTTATTTATTTAATCTTGCTTTTCCATCTAGCTAATATTGTGTGTGTGTTGACACATTTTTATCTATTATGCTTTGATAATTACTTTTATGTATTATGAATGTCATGGTTTTATATTTAATGCGTGCCGGGTCCTTTCTCTTTCGCTTTTCCCTCTCCCATCTCCCTTTTCCTATCATATTTTGTCACCTTGGTATAGCCTTACTTTTTTAGTATGCTTTATGAATAAAGTTTATTATTATTATTATTATGTCATTATCAATTAGGAAGGTAAAAGGCCTGGAGCGGATTTGAGGTGTGGTGCTTGCATGTGGAAGATTTTGCTGTGAACAGACAACATGCAGTCTACATGCAGGTAAAACAAGCCATCCTTAAGTTGCAAAAACGGGGGGAAAAAAAACCCTCAGAGAAATTGTTATAATAGTAGGCGTGGCGAAATCTACAGGTTGGTACATCTTGAGTAAGAAAGAAAGCAATGGTGAACTCAGCAATGCAAAAAGATCTGGACATCCATGGAAGACATCAGTGGTGGATGATCGCAAAATCATTTCCATGGTGAAGAGAAACCCCTTCACAACAGCCAACCAAGTGAACAACACTCTTCAGGAGATAGGCATATTGATATCAAAGTCAACCACAAAGAGAAGATTTTGTGAAAGTAAATACAGAGGGTTCACTGTAAGGTGCTTATAAGCTGCAGTAAAGGCCTGGCAGAGCATTAAAAAGGAGGAAAACCAGCATATGGTGATGACCATGAGTTCAAGGGTTTTAAACCAAGTATTAGAAAAGAACATTAATTTCAGTTATTTAATTTATCCAATTACTGTTGTGCCCCTGAAATACAGGGATTGTGTTAAAAATGCTTTAGTTCCTCTCCTTTTTGTTCAGTCTGCTGAATTAAAGCTAAAAATGTGTACTTCAACTGCATCTGAGTTGTTTCATTTAAAATTAATTGTGGTTATGTACAGAACCAAAACTGGAAAAACGTTGTCCAAATATTTATGAACCTAACTGTAAAACATGTAAGTGTGAGAAATATGTACAAAAATAACACATCAGAAAAGGGGCAAAGAGATTTTCATGGCAGAATTTCTACCCTAGAGCTCTAATCTAGACCTCAAAGGTTTCAGTGGTTTAGAAATTACATCAGGTGCCAAGGTTAGGAAAATGCTTTGATCTTAATCTTAAATTATTTGCTGTGTCGACAAAGAACAAAGGTTGCGCCAGTCTGTGTGAAGGAAGCAAATATACTTGTACATGCACCAAGGGGAATATTAAGGGAAATTAAAATTTTAAGAGGAAGTTCACCCATAACAGAATGATCAACATTTATGCACTGTTAAATATTGTCCTTAAGTAATAAGTTACTGAATAACACACAAAAAGGTGATTCTAAGCCCTCCCTCTAAATCCTCTGAGTATCCTAAATAATACTTGTGGCAGCTTTACACACATTCCCAGACTTCAACAAGACCCACAACTTCCTGCGTTCAGTTAAAAAATGACGCTACTTTGTAATCTTATGCTGGGATTTTATTCCCTTGCCATCATCATGACAAGAAAACATATATGCCAAGGTGCAGGTAAGCATTTTTTGTAACATTCTTAGATTATAATGATAAGACTAATGTTTTTTTCACAGCTTAGTAAGCTATGTAAATTCTATTATCCTGATTTAACTCAGCAGAATGCCTTGAGAAACTATTTGTTTAAATCTAAATTAAAATATGGATGCAATAGATGTATATAATATGAAAAATGCTGTTTGTGGTGACAGTCCCACAGACCTTTGGCTCATATCCTCTTTCAGACTGCTGGAATTGTGCAGTAGTTTTGGCTTGGTTTCTTATGCCTTTAGGTTGCTTTTAATATGATGTGATATTTATTGTGTGTTGTTAATGCTTGTTGCAGGTTTGGAGTATATAATTACTGTACCTTTGTTGTTATCAGGGTTACTGCTCATAAATAACAAACTAATCTAACTAATCTTGGTCAGTCACCATGGTCATTACATGATAATTATTTATTTATTATTTATTTATTTTATTTAGAAAGAGGGGCAATACATATTAATGAACATTTTAACAAATGTAAATATGCCAGATTATAGCCTTGGGCTAATTTCCATCTGCAGACCCTCTGGCAGGTTGGTGTTACACACAAGTCAGCAAAAACATACAGAGACACATACATATGACAAATCAGATGTAAGGTCAGAAATTGATTTCTAGCACATGAATTTGCAATATTACTCAAAAAATTAATGCAATTCACCAGATATGGTGCAAACAAGCACAAATAAATGCCAAACAAAAAAGAGCTGACTGACATTGTCAGCTACTATCTGATATGAGTCAAACAGAGCTAAAAGAAGACTAAATATACTCACAGTCGCCAGAACACCAGACAAAATACTCCACTGAGTTCATTCAGTATCACAGATGTCCATAACAAAGTCTTTATGGGTGTTATGAGATCTTAAAGTTAGACATTTACTGACAAAAGCAATTTTTGTGCAATTTTGACTCTAAAAAATTCTTCATTTGTATTTTATTATCACCCAGTTTGGGCTTTCTGATAGCAGAGTTCTTTTGTTTCTTATCTTTTCTAGTCTAATACTGATTGCAAAGGTCATAAGAACCTCCTATCACTTGTAATATACTACTATTTTGTCCAAACAGAGCATGTGCGACAACACATGTTGATTCAAATATAAGCTGACCTTTTAATCCATGTTTATGTTTGTACAGGGCAACGGGGCTGCTGTACATCATACACCAAACCCCGCGCTGTGAACATTATTCTGAGACATAGACAAAAGGTGGAGCTTTGCTGGAAGCAGGGTATTTCCGAATGGTGTAACATTGAAGCCGTGTAAGAAAAAACTCCTCTTTTGTGCTTTTCTGGCTGAACTAGAGTTCCTTATATAATTTCCCCTCCATGTCCTTGGTTTCCTTTCAAGATGACCTTATTCCCAAGTGTTTCAAATTTCCAATCCTTCAGCCTTACAACTGAAGTTGTAATGTTAACAATTTAATGTTCTGTCCATTTTTCCTCAAGTGTACTTAAGTGGAGACACCGGTACATATGTGTGGATCCTAAACCTCGCAAGATGCACAAACTCATTGAACGCTTGTGGTAATGTGGACACACACACACACACACATAAGATGCATAAACCTCTTGAGTGGCCTATAACACATAGCAGCCCTTAATATTTGTCCGATAATTTGAATAAAAACAACAAAAAAGAGCAAAACCACAATTCAGATTATTAGTTCTGTGATATGAAGTAGTGGAAGTGAGATCGAGCAGACATTCAAAGCAGCCATGACATTATAGTCATTGCAAGTGACTGTGGAAAGGTGATGTGGTAAGAATAGGGAGCAAGAGAATAGGAGGTATGCATTGAAGAGAAGGGGAATGAAAAGTAAGTTGAAGGAAGACAAAATACAGATATGTGAATGAGAAGAAGGCAGGAATAACAATGATGCTGCAAGGAGTAGAAGTAGAGACCAGAATGGACAGGATTAGAAATGAGAAAATCAGCTTGAGAGCTCAGGTCGAGCAGTTTGAGGATAAAGTTTGAGAGGCAAGGTTGAGATGGTTTGGACATGTGCAGAGGCGGGATAGACCTCAGAGAAGGTTCTTGAATGTAGTGAAGGAGGGCATGAAAAGGTTTGGTGTGAATCAGAAGATATTAAGGATATGGTGAGATGAAGGCAGATGATCCACTGTGGTGATCCCTAAAGGAAGAAACCAAAAGGAGGAGATTTTTCTGTGTATTGGGACTTTTCATTCAAATGTATTCACAGTCACAGATCACTGTAATATCACAAGTCTACGAAAACAAAACACATTTTAATTGCTTCTTGAACAAGGACATTGTATGCTGAACAAGGACCTAAAGATAAAAATGTCATTGTGATTTTTTTTCTATCTATGCAGCAACAGGAAAGTTCAACAAGGAATGAGAAAGAATGGCTAACTTCCCAGGAAGAAGAACAGTATCTGAACATCTGCACAAAAATTTATTAATCTATCCTTGCTACAATTAGCATGCCTATATAGCACGTATTCTCAAAATGTGTTTTGTACATGTTTTAGCTAAACAAACTAAACAAAGTTTTTTATCTTATAATAACAATATCTGAGGGCTGAGGCCAGATCAAGCTCTTTGTTTGGTGCTTTGTACATGTAAAATAAATTAAATAAAAATGAAAAAAAAAAAGGTTTTACAAATGTGAGTACCACACAAAGTTTACCTATTAAATGTGATGTCATTTTAACGGTTTTAAACAAACTGCATAGCTAAAAACTGGGAAAAAATGTCCACAAATAAATTATGTTAGCATGACATTGTGACACCCCTTTCTCTCATTCCTGTTATACTCGGTCATTTATAAACTAGTAACCTTCAGAGACTCAAAAGATCACAAAAGCGATAAGCAAAGAGAGTAATTTTATACCATATATCTTATTTGCCTTTCAGACATGAGCACAGCAATGGTAGTGTTACAATGTCATTCTTAGAACTGGCTCCAGTGTCCAAGTCGTGTTGTCATAATCTCCACCTGCAATTGCTTTGACGTCATATTTCACTTTTGACATACAGATGTGAGAACAAAGAGGACTGTGATATGCACATCAACAGAAAAAGGATAAGCCTTCACAAAACTATTTCTTACTCAATAACTACATATCTTCAGGCATTATATGGCTTCATATTGTGGAAACTGAGAGAGTTATTGGCAAAGAGAAGACAGAGGGATATCTCTGCCATCTCAATAGCCTAGAGAAATGTAGGGTAAGATTTCAGTGAGCTGATCTTATCACACACATAGGACCAGAGTATTATGACACAGTATTCATTTTAGCTGCAAAAAACACAAAGTTAATGTTAAGGTTAAGGCAAAAGAATTACCAAATGAGAAGTCCATTCCACCAAAAAAGATTGAAAATTGGGTTAACAGATATTTTGTTAAAAATTACCAACATCCACCAAATCATTAATTATTTATAAATAAAGCTTTGAAAGGAGTACACAAGCCTAAGCAGAAAAAGAGTAGTTCCTGCTTCTGAGCAAGAGACTGCAATAATCTTTTTGTTTTGGAAGGTATGAAAAGTCTGTAATGTTTACATAAGCATATCAGTTACTTGCTGCATATACTCAAGCATGTGGATTTATGTTACTATTTCTGTTTTTGAGGCAGACTGCATTAAAAAGCATTGTTTGTATGTTTATTAAATTATTTTTCCTGTTGCTGACTGAGTGGATTAACCTTTTATTTGATGTTTATATTTTTAAAACTGCAGAAATCACAAAATAATGGACAGTATCTCAAACTGAAAATCTGTATGTTAACTCCGAGACTGTAGTGAGCTACAGTATGAATCTGGTTTGACCCTAGATTGTAGATTTCAGAGAAACTGGTGTTTCAGATTTAAGCTGGGCATACACTGTGCGATTTTTTCAGCTCCTGCTCAAACTGCACGACTGAATTGCAGGGGTTAGAAGTTCGTAGGTCACGATGCTTGTTCTCACACTATAAGGTCCGATATCTGATATGACCTGAGTGCTCACACTGTGCGTTCATACACAACTGCACACACGCGCTGCGCTGCCATGCTGCTCCATCTTTTTCACGTCCATTTCTGTGTTTGCGCATGCGCAGTGTGAGAGGTTGCGTTAAATCGGCTCGTGGCACTGCTTCAACAGTGTGATACCCTCACGAGGGGCGACCAGGATTTCAAACAGGTTTGATTTTCTTGTGACAATACGATTGCTGATCGGGAACTGGTCGTGAGGTGTCAATCGCTTCTCATTACCCCATGTATACTACACGATGCACGACACAAGATTAAGGCAAAACTCGGGCCGATCCGAAAAATGGTTGCACAAGTGAAAAAGCTTTAAGCAACAAAGGACACATGATAAGCTACATGGGACTAGACCTTTAACTGAGGAACACATGAGAGTCTGAGATGGGGTGTAGAAGGAGAATGTGCAATAGACACTGTATGAGTATGTAGGGACTTGTAGGTGAACAGAATGATTTTATAGGAAATATGGGAGTTGACTGGGTGGCAGTGGATATGCATGAGGGTGAAAATGATGTGTTGCCTGGACTTAGTTCAGGTAAGAGCTCTGACAGCTGAGTTCTGAACATATTGGAGTTTGTCCACAGCTTTGTTAGGCAGACCAAACAGAACACCATTGCACTAAACCGGAAAGTGATCATAAAAGCATGAATGGGGCTTTCAGTTGCTGGGTTAAGGCCAGAGTCTGGAGATGTTGAAGTGGTAGAAGACACAATTGGAGATTTAATTGTATTTGATATGCTAGGATGAAACCCAGGACAACCTCCAGAGACGGTGAAATGAAGGTTAGGGCATGGTAATGACTTTTATGTTTTTACATTTTATGTTTTTATATTTTGTATTGTTGTTCAATTAAAAAAAAAAAATTGGTTGACATCCAGATTTTGATATCTTCCAGGCAGTTGACAAGTGACATATGACAGAGCTGATTGGAGGGTGTTGTGCTGTGATATATGTGTGTATGATTATCTTAGCAGTTATAACCAAGCCCATCGTGATGGATGACTTGATGAAGTAGCTTTGATAACCAACTCAGTAATATTAACACCATCCAGTGGAGAGCAGAAGGAAAGGCAGGACTGAGGCAGGAATGGAGCAGACAGTAAGAAATTGTGAGGATAGAATGGGAGTGTGAGGGAGGTGGGATGTTGTAATAGCCGCTGGTGGACTGAGCCAGGTAAAAGCCCAGAAACTTGAAATAAAGGACAGGGGCGTCAGGGTAGGGGAGTGTGGTGAGGAGCTTCAAGGGTGCAAAAATAACCAGTTTTATGTTAGGAAAGAGTATCTGTGGTGGGTCAAAGCAGTGAGCCAAGACATTATACTAACACACAGCTAAGCCATCCACTGTGTGGTCTTTGGTCAGGAGTCAAGCAGGTTCAGTGTTGTCAGCTAGGCCTGACGCGATAACAGGCTTGATGTTCCTGTATGAGATTTTATGCTTGCAACACTGCATGTGCAGGGCGATGGGAGATTACAGAGGGGATAGGAGATACTGACGATCTAAAGGAGTTATACAAAAGAAACACTCCAGCGTGTCACCTCTGAGATCTTTGGGGTCTTTAGCATGCTTAGTGATGTTGAAGTAGCCTAACAGTGGGAGTAATTCTGCAGCAAAGGGGCAATTGTGATAGGGATAGCATGAATATTTAGGTCCCCAAGGCAAAGTGTGGAAGAAGAAAAGGGACAAACAAAGGTAAGTAGCTCAGACAGCACAGAAATTAGAGAAGTTGAGGATTTGGTGTGAAAAGTCATGTGAACTTTAACAGCTCAAGAGCAAAAACAGATTCCTAGAATTCCAGAAACAAGCACTCAAGATACTAATGGTCAAAGGAACTCAGTGATAAACATGCCAACATCCTGTCATTAACATTTATGCACTAACATTTACCTCTCGATAAGATGTTGGTGCATGATTAAGTCACATGCACCCTGTTGGCACCAAGACCATGTGTCAATATGGGAAAAAACCCCCACCTCTGATAGTTCCCCACAGTGAAAATAAAAACAAATCCAGTTTTTCCAGGTTCTTTCCAAGCTGCTAAAATTCAAAGCTGGTTATTAGATTTATATGCATGTGTCAAATTTCTCAAGGGGTAACCACAGCTGATGGAGCTATATGTTTAGACTTGGTACATATGGTATTTGAAGCAGGATCTTTTTGGAGACCCCAAATAGTTAGAAAACAAAAACAAATACTGATCCATTCAGTCAACTTCCTTGAATAAAATACCTGTCAGTTGTTCTGTTTTGAAAGCAAGTGCCAAAACAAATCTACTTTTTCCGTGTACGTGTGGATTGTATTTGGTATGAGAAACCTGTTGGGTTGGTAAATGTGAGCATGTTGTGCTTTGCTCCAAATAACTAACAAGACTGATCTATTTTCCAGTACCTACTAGAAATAATGATACATATTTTAAATGCAGCTTTAAGGTAATGGACAAAAAGCTTAGCTAGTGTAAAGAGATTATTTCCTATTCCACCTTTATGACTGTTTTAATGTCAATTCAGTTATGGCAAGACAATGTTATGAACCCATACACTCGTGAAGGTCGGTTTGTCTGAATTTCAAAAACACACTGTTTTATTAGTTGGCAAAATGATTTGTAGCAGTGCATAATTAATAGTCATTGACAAAGAAGTCATGCACTCTGTAGGACAGGCTAATGGAAAACAAAGCAGAGGGCATTGGATGTGAATGCTGGTCATTTGGCTGGTTGGTCCACCACTTTGAAATATTTCAGTGACAATTAAATGGATCAAGATTCAATTTCTAGTAAATTTGTGGTCTCCAGAAAATGAATCTTATTTTGGTGACCCTATTATTATCATTTAACCAGAAAGTCTTTATTTAACCAAGGTTGCAGCCGTGCAAACTCAAAACATCTCAACAGTGCTACAAATATAATGAATATAAAATGTAAGTTATAAAACATAATATAAAACATGCAAATCTAATTTTTTAGCATGTCATTTGCTGTATAAATGCATAAAGGACGATGTCATGATGTTCAACAAAGGTTCACTTCATGAATACTAGATCTGTAAGCCTACTAATATAATTTGGTGTTTACTGGAAATGATTCTATTTTCATAATCTAACAAGCTAAAAAAACCCAACAGTAAAGCTAAAGGTGCGGAACATAGACTTGCTTAACATTTGCATGTTATTTTGCCGTTGCACTACATTTGAACAAAAAGTTCCAGGAGTGGGTTGATGAAAGAAAAAAAAAACCTACCTGATTTGAATATGGGCATTCCCTGTCTAAAAACTAGTGCCTCAAAAGTTGGCTGGGACTTCCCTGATGTTAGCCTTCTAGCTGGCTTTTAATGTTTGTAGACAAAGTCAACGCTAGGCTAGCCTTGTATTAATGCGTTTAAAAATCACTTTTAATGTACTAACACAGCAGCAGCAGCAGTATTACAGTCTAGACGGCTTCTGTAAAATGTTCTCCTTCATACGTCTTGGGACGTTGCACTAAGACTATACTGGCATATTTAGATTGCACAAACCAATGAATGCCGGAATAGTGATAGAAAGAGTAAGATATCAAGGAAATACTCATCATTAGCTAGCTGCATCCTGTCACAGAACATGACTAAGCGGCTGAACTCGAATATTTGATGGTCAAATTGATGGCTTTTGATTTCAATTGACCCATTTTCATAACTTGTTAATGATACCGTGCATTAGGATCTTACATTTTGGTGTTTTATTAAGCTAAGCTAGCCCTGACATAGCATGGCATAGCTCACACATGGTGAGAACTTGCACATCCTTTTTCAAATAATATATACAGTGCTCAGCATAAATGAGTACACCCACTTTAAAAAGTACGAATTTAATCAGCAGCTCAATGAACAAAAGAGCAATTTCCGAAATTTTCACAAGGCTGAGTTTTATTGAACACTTGCTTAACTCCATAACATGAAATTAAGGTTAATAATATAACTTAGATCACAAAATCTTTAGTTTTAATCAAATTGGTTGACACAATAATGAATACACCCCGCAACAAAAACTACTACATCTACTATTTTGTATGACCACTGTGATTTTCAAGGACAGCACCAAGTCTTCTAGGCATGGAATGAACAAGTTGGCGACACATTGCAACATCTATCTTTTTCCATTATTCAAGAATAACCTCTTTTAGAGCCCGGATGCTGGATGGAGAGTGATGCTCAACTTGTCGCTTCAGAATTCCCCTCAGGTGTTCGATTGGGTTCAGATCAGAAGACATACTTGGCCATTCAATCACCTCCACCCTGTTCTTCTTCAGAAATGTGACAGTAGTTTTAGATGTGTGTTTTGGATCAGTGCACAACGACAAAGTGCACTTTTCTCTTTGAAATCCTCACCTTTACAACGCCATACAGTTTTGAAACCATTAGTTCCAAAAACAGTGATCTTTGTCTCATCACTCCAAAGTATAGAGTCCCAATAGTCTTCATCTTTTTCAGCATGGGCCCTAGCAAATTCTAGCCATGCTTTTTTGTGCATGGGCTTTAGGAGAGGCTTCCTTCGTGGACAATACCCATGCATTCCATTCCTCTGCAGTGTGCGCTGTATGGTGTCACGGGAAACGGTCACTTCAGTTTGGCTTTCTACTGCTTTAGCTAACTGCGGTGAACTTCCATGGTGATTTTCTTCAACCCTTCTAATCAGGAGACGCTCCTGTCGAGATGTTAACTTCCGTGGACGGCCTGGACGTCTCTGTAAGATGCACTTCAATCTTTCTTAAATTTCTGGATCACTTTTGCTACAGTATTTTGACTGATATGTAAACCTTTGCTGATCTTCTTGTAGCCCTCACCTTTTCTGTGTAAAGAAATGATTTCCTTTCTCAGATTTTGTGACATTTCTCTTCCATGTGGAGCCATTGCTGACAGCATGAAATGGGAAGAGCTTTTCTTTG
>VUQP01049392.1:6840-20301 GCA_015108555.1 Coptodon rendalli
GTATACATATCTGTTTGGAAGAATTATAATAAAAATACATAAACAAACAAACAAAAATATATATAATTTTGTTTTCATAAAAGCTTTGTTTTTATTTCTGGATATGTGAACTGCTGGGTGACCAGATCTTGCAGACCTTAGAGATCTACTAGGTGTGTATGCATTAAACACTATAGATTTTTATTTAGGGCCAAAATCATTCAAATGTGTATAAACAATCTGTCATATTTTAAATTCAATTCTGTATTTTACTGGAAGCCAATACAGGGAGAAGACAATTAGAGTGATATGGGAGGCCAAGAAAACGATCATTGCAACAGTCTACTCTACAGAAAAAAAGGCATGAATGAACTTCTCCAGATAAAAATATCTCAGTTCAGCCAAATTACTAAGATCCCAAAAGGCTGATTTAGTTACAGCACTAATATAGTCAGTGAAACAAAAGCCCTCTTTTATTGTTGCGCCAAGATTTTTCACACAAGTTTTAGATTTGTTTTACATGTACAGATATAAAGTTATAAGTAACCCATGCAATTAATTGTATGAATTGTATTTCACACTTTGATCGCATGCAGCAGCAGTATAAAATGTATCTCCAAAAGTTGATTCTGTTCATCTGGACGTAGCGTTATCAGTGGGAGAAACATTTTGTCACTCATCCAAGTGACTTCTTCAGTTTCAGTTGACTACAGGTTTCCCCAGTCTTTTAAACATTATATTTGCATAATGACTGAAACCACCCCACTGAAGGAACAATGGGCTGGGAGGTACGTTCCTTCATCATGCTTATGCAAATTCTCATGACAAGTCTGACAAATCATGATGAAGGCAACAAGCTGAAAATATGTTAGTCAAACAATAAAGTTATGGCATTTCCAACACGTGTTGCTGTAGCTTTAACCTCTGAACGTGCACCTTGGAAGTAGGTGAGGTGAGCATATTTCGGCACAGGGGACCCTCAGAGCTCTCTTGTCTCCAGAACATACTTGTTCCTGTCATGTGCTTAAACAATATTTGGCAGGTTTTTTTCAGTGTTGTGGCAAAAAGGTGTAATTGTTTGTTTTGCACTCACAAGGAATGTGTTTGCCTCCATCTTGTGACTGAGAGTAACTTGTTGATCCTTTGGAGAAAAGGAGTAGGTTGTCGAGATGGGCCTTTGTTGATGGGGGTTTACTTTTCTTCCTTGGGCTATTCCTGATTAGTCTGCAGGAGCATTGAGGCCACTGCTATTGGGAAGATTAAAAAACGTGACACTTTTATTCCAAACATGAAACGATATTAAAAGTCTTCTGGACAATGAGTCTGGATAGCTAAAGTTCAGACAGATTTACACAAAACTGGTAAAGGTGAATTTGATTCAAAGCAGATCATTTTCGTTTTCTTGTAGTCCCGTTTTTTAAAAAATAAAAATAAAAATAAAATGCCAGGCTGTAATATCTCATTAATTGTTGGATGGATTGTCTTGAATTGTGTTTTATGTTTGTGACTCTTGTTAAAGATTATTACCAGTTTTAACATCAGACACTTTTATTAACAGGTTGTATTTTAAACCTAATTTTCTTTCCTATATTTTGAGGGTTGTAGACTATCAAGGCTTGAAATAATGCATTAACGCACACAAGGGAAATTTTAAGATATGTGCAGATAAGATTAAGGGTTTTATTGCTGCCTCATATCTGTCCTATGATCAGGAATGTCTTGAATTTCTGTCCTTTGCCATTTATATCTGCTATATATGTGGTAGAGTTCTTGTAGCATTACATATATATACACATATAGGGGTCATATGAATGGCTCCTACAGCTGAGGTGGTTAGGCATCTAATCAGGATGCCTCCTGGGCGAGGTGTTCTAGGCATGTCCAAACGGGAGGAGGCCCCAGGGTACAACTTTGCCACAGAGAGATTACATCTCTTGGCTGGCCTGGGAACACCTCAGTATTCACCAAGGTGAAATGGAGGAGGTAGCTAGAGAGATGGAGGTATGGGTTTCTCCGGAGGCTACTGTCTCCAGGATAAGTGGTTGAGGATGTATGAACTTAAGGCACTTGAGGTTCTCAAACTGTGGGCCAGGCCACAGTTTGAGAATGTGTGTGTTACTGTATGCTCTGTACTGTATGCCCTGTGCAGACTTTGTTAATCACTTCGTTGTTTAAATGCTACAAAATACATTGTATTCACATTCTTGACATTGAAATTTGGGTTTTGTTGTAAACTGCTTGCAAAAATGTATTTTCTGTGAAATAGCTCACAGTAGCTTGAGCCCCTTAGGGAAAAAGGTCTACAGTGATTCAGTGTTAAAAATTATAACTATCACCAATACATGCTTCAATTTACTATGTAGACTCCAAGCTGTATAATCCTCATATATGAATTTTATCTAAAAAACAAAAAACAAAACAAAAAAAACCCCCTAAGCTTTTCAGTATCAAGAAACAAATTCGCAGTATATTTAATTCTTCTAGACAGAGTGGGGAGTCATTTTAACCTGAGCTTTTACAAAATGATGATAATAAATGATCACTGAATAAAGGCCAGCTTCCTGACCTGACCTTGAAAAAGCCCACGTGTATTTTGGCAGGTGGTTATGGGATAAAAACCCTGACGTGTCTCTGATAAGAATTGTGTCTGTGCATGTGCCACGTTGTCAAACACTGAGCACAGTGGTAAATTCAGCCCCTCACTAATTACATTTTCTTCAAAACACAGAAGGGGACATCTCGTCTGAGCCATGTCTGGATTGAATGCGTCTTTCGGATACTTTGTAGCTGCTGTGACTTTTGTAGTCTCAGTTCGATTTCTCCTTAAAAAACGGCCACGGTTCAGCTTCATCTCAGAGTTTACATCTTCTTTCATGCTGGTGGCATGTTGGCTGGAGGTGCAGACCATCGTGGAGGTGGGCGAGTGGGCCGGGGGTTTGGGCCCTGATGTGACTTTAACCATACTGTTTGTGGTACTGCTCACACACGGTATAATCTGTGGTGACGCATCAGGGAATCCCAGCCTGGCTGTGCAGAAATTCCTGAAGCTTGAGGCCACCACCGTAACCACACTGCTTGATGTTGCTGCCCAGTTTATTGGGGCTCACCTAGGCCTTCTTGCAGCCAAATACTACTGGAGCCTGGAGCTGACAGACATGCACATGATCAAAAACCTGATGGTCAGTGAGTGCAGCACATCTCTGCTGGTTTCTGTGCTTCAGGGATTTTTTACCGAGTTTGCCTGTGCCCTCATCTTGCACATCATCCACTTAAACCTATGCCACCGATCTGCTCTGATCCGAGTGCCACTGATTGCTGTCCTCCTCACATTCCTGTCCCATTCAGGTAAGCCTGGGAACAACTAGCTTTCCTAATCTTTGTATTATTTAAATATTTTACCTTCTGCTTTTTGATGCCAAATGATCCATTGTTTGCATTTTTTTTTTTTACATTGAAAGTTCAGCAGACTTAAAGCTGAAAATTTAACAAAAACTGTATTTTTCTATTCTTTTCTTCAGCCAAAGGTTATACCTCAGCTTACATGAATCCATCACTGGCATATGGACTCACCTTCCACTGTTCTGGATTTACCTTTGCAGAGTATGCAGTGGTTTACTGGCTGGGCTCTCTCACAGGTAAACTGATTAAATGTGCATGTACTTTCAGGTCTTAAAAAATGAACACAATACATACAATAAACATTTGATTTCTAGGTATGACTTTGGCTGTTCTCCTGTACATGGGCCATATTCCCAGAATCTTTGCCAAGAATCTGCTATACTCCCAGAAGACACGTTTCAGAGTGCCCAAGACAGACAAAGCAGAAAAGAAGAAACAGTGAAAGTTTTTTCTTAAATGCAAAACTTGACTTACCAGTGCTCAGCTGTAAAGATATGTTTTTAATTTAACAATTTATCAAAAAAAATAAATAAAAAAAGAAAATCTTCAAATTTTGTCCCCTGTTTCTTTTTTAATCATGACATAAGTTCTTATTTGGAAAGAAAAACTATTTACAACATACATATGACAAAAATTAGCAATGTTAGAGTGTTAGCATTCAAAAAACAAAAAACCCTTGTAATCAGAAAAGCTAAACAAACACAAACAAAACAGTCAATAAAATTAAAAGAAGTAATTTCATTTAAATAACATTCAAAAAACCTTCTCTAGTCTGTGGGTGGATGTGACACAACAAAACTATATATTAACTTTTATTAAGAACAGTCCTTTGTATGTTAAGCAAGTAGAGCAGGACCACGGCTGCTACGTGCTGGTAGCACCCTGCGCAGAACTGGGTTTTGATGTCTGTGACCCGTCATTCTTTGTGTCTTTTGGCTGATTTTTAGCAGAAGTGATTGAATCTGTATGAAAGAAAGAGAGAAAAAAAAATCATCACAAATTTTTTGTCATAAAAGTCCCGTGTGCAAGCAAACATGAATTTCTTAATTACTGAATTTGGCAGCATGCTTATATAAGCCATATTTTGCTAGGGTATGTTTCGTCTTAAATGTAAGTTTTAAGTATGTCACCTTTCTGCCTTTGCTGCTCCAGCTGAGCCTCGGCTCGGTCTGCCCATAAACAGTAATCTGGATTATTCAGTAAGGTCTTCCTCTGTCCACAACTGAGACATCTCATCACGGTAAAGCGAGTCTTGCTGTTTTTTCCTTATTAAAGAAATTCCATTTAAATAGATAAATAAATTTTTAATATTTATTCATTATCAACCATTTCTGAAACACAGGACAGAAAGTGACAGCCTACATTAAGTAGGGATCGAAAGATAATAGGGGCTTACGTTTTTGTCTTGTTGTAGCAGTTACACCTGGGATGAGCAACGAGCAGCACTTCTTGCACAATGTCCTCTTCACCGATGGATCTCTACATAAATTGAAACATTAAAATGTTAGTCCATCTTTAAGTACATTCTGATTTTACTACTGTCCATCAGCACCAAGACCAGTCTCATGTAAATATATGTGAATCTTCACACAGCACACATTCTCAGTGTGAGCCTGCTCTCATTTGTGAATACAGCAGGGTAAACGTGGCAGATGTTCCAGACAAACTGAGCTGCTGGTCTGTGAGCACAGGGCCCACTAAACGATCTCTGGCCCTTATGTGTGCTTGTGTAGTTCGTACTGTATCATATATTTAAGACTGTTGGCAATAACTTGTTTTTTTTAAGCTGTGACATTTTCATCTCAGTAGTTCAATACTCGATCTAAAGGGAGCTCTGTGCCACGCCGAAATATCCTGCATTACTCTTTTGTTCCCCAGACAATGTGATCAACGGGATTTGTTAAAAATCAGTATTTACGTACACGTGATTATCATCTCAACTTACTGTCTGAGAACGAGACGCTTTGCAATCGTCTTCTGTGAGAAGCAGTAGAAACGAGCCAGCTCCACATTTTCCGGATTTTGAGCTAAAACACAATGTGCAGCCTGTGGAAAAACGTAAGAAACCAGCTGAGCGACCACATTCACAACAGAGAACATGCTAGTATTTATGTAGCATGTGACTCTAGCTGGAAGCATCGTGACGATAATTAACTAAAACTTTCTCCAACCTGGTAAAGGTAGTTCAGTCTCTGGTAAGCTTCTTTGTCTTTCAAGTGGAGTGCCATTACACACAAACGTCAGATAACAAATTAGCCCTAATAGTAAGAGCGGATTACTTCTAACTACAGCAGTATGACCCTCTGGAAGTAGCTACAACTGATATACTTCCGGGTTAATCCTTCACAATAAAGGCACACAACATGATTCACACCTCGGAAAATCAAAAATAAAATCATCAGATTAGGAATTAACTGTCTACAACCACTACTACTTTGACTATGTGTGGCTTAAGAAGTAACGGATGATCTCACATCAATCACATTCACACCCAAATCACAAAAGTAAAAACAGTTGAATTTATTTGAGTGTGCAGACAAAGTTGTTAGTTGTCCAGAGGAGAAACTGTTAACAAATTGTCTTTACCAGCCTTTGTATCCAACCAGTATCATATGGTCACGTTTTTCAAACTAGTTAAGTACACAATATACACATGGGAAAAAGAGCATTTGTTTAGTCAACACGGACACAAAGGACAGAGTTCAACATACAATACTTATTTTTAATAACAACAGAGAAGAAAGTAGAAACCCTGTCAATCTAACATTTTAATTTACCTGTAAGGTGCGCCTCTGGTATCAGGAGACTATAAAGATACAGGGGAAGAACAGGTACAGTAGCTCTGTTGTGTGTAACAAATGTAGAACGACATAATCACAACACATGTTCATGATGATGACTCCACTGAAATGTTTCCTATAAAACCAATAAAAGAAATGTCCTTAAACAATGGGTGGATGTGGAAATAGCACAAGTGTTCACTGAATGAGACAATATGTGACAAGAAGGGGGACAAACATAAAATTCAAGTATCAAAATAACTAAGACACAGACAAGCTGAAAAGATCAATTACAAAGGTAGTAAAAATCATGGGAAGAGAGACACTGAGACAATCAACAATACATTAGGCAACATTTTGCATTTGTTTAAGGCAGTTGATTAAAAAAACTAAGTAGAACTAGGCATCTTCTTCATTCCAAGTTAAATACAAGCCTAGCCCTAACTTATCACCAGAAGAGTTGATGTACAAAATTAACTATGCCCGACTCTGATACTAAGCACTTGAGTTTGACTTGTCTTCTGACATCTGAGAATGAATAGAGTTCATATGGACAGCGGTGGGGTTGTGCTCTAGATTTTTGGTCTTCTTCACAGTGAGGTTTGTCAGGGCTTATAAGGCTGGTGCATCAAGAGTGGCACACCACTCTCAGCCTATTGTCTGGCACAAAATCTAAATAGTTGGCACATATCTGTGCACAGCATGGGAAGGCAGGATAGCTACTTTCATCAGCTAACGATTGCTCTTCATGGCCTCCTTGGCTGCCAAGATGAGAGGTGTGAGACTGGAGAGGGGTTTCGCCAGCTTCAAAAATGGATGCTGAAAAAGATGTGGATGTGAAAAGAGAACATTACTGGCCTGAACCACAAACTTAAGTAAAACATTGAAGAGTTCAAAAAGTAGCCAATAATTGGAAACGTTTGTAACCTGCAGGAGCTCTTTGCCACTGCCTCTTTTCTCTACATCCATTTCCAGGCACAGGTTTAGAAAATCTCTGAAAATTGGAGAAAGCTTCTCAGGATTCTGAAGCTCAGGTGTGCCATTTGTAGCAATTAGGTATAATGCCTGCCAAAGGGGAAGAGACAAACAAACAAAAACCTTAAAGCAGAGTTCTGGGAAACAACACACTTAAAGGAAATGAATTAAGTCAAACTGGCTGAGTGGGAAATGTGCTAAAAAAGTTAATGCTGCACAACTTTCTATATCTGCCTGGGGATATTCCAATCCACATGAGCACATTCCACACAAGAAGTGAAGCTTGTCACTTACAATGTAAACAGACCAAGAGCGGCAAAGTCAGAAAAAGCCAAGTGTGAAATGTAGGGTAATAAAGGTCATTATAGTGGTAAAAAGGAGCAGGGTGTAAAATCAGAAAACGTTAAAAATAAACAAAGAAAAGTGTTTATCCTGCTTTTCTGTTGAATCATGGGAGTCTATGGCCCACAGTTATTTTCTAACTACACCAAAAGTCTGACAGACACAAATCACTGATTCAGTTTTAAGTAAGTGATTTACTGTGACCTTGTAGACACTGTACAGATGACTAAATTGGAAACATTTCATTTAAAAATGGTATACATTTCCCCACGCTGCTCTACACTATATTAAAGGTGTCTAAACTAAAAGGTGTGAAAGTGTTCTGCACTCACTCGTAGTGGATTCTCATTCAGGTAGGGAGGTTCTCCTTCAACCATCTCAATGGCCATAATACCCAGTGACCAAATATCTACTTTAGGCCCATAAGCCTTTCTGGTCACCACTTCAGGAGCCATCCAGTAAGGCGTGCCTACCATGGTGCTGCGTTTGCTCTGCTCTGGAGTGATCTGGGCGCAAAAGCCAAAATCGGCTGTCGAAGACATGAAGAAGAGTGAAACAATTTACACCAGAAGGATTTAACAATGCAATATTTATCATAATTACAGCACAGGACTCACTCAGTTTGACAGAACCATCCATCCCAAGCAACACATTGTCACTTTTGATGTCTCTGTGGATGACCTGATTTGCGTGTAGGAAATCCAACGCTTGTAAACACTGGGTGAAAAAAAAATTGAGAGAGGGAAAGATGGCGTTTTTTATTACACCTTTTACATAAAGTGGTGGTCAGTTTGTTTTACAGGACTGCAAAACTTAATGTACCTCTCGGCAGACAGCAGCTATCTGGGCCTCATCCATGCAGGTCTCTGTAACCACATCTGTCAGCGAGCCGCCAGCAAGATATTCCATCACCACAAATAACTCCTCCCCCATCAGGAAACTGGCACATAAAACAAACACATGTGAACAATCAGACAAAAAGTACTGTAAAAAAGTTTAAAAACCTGCCAGGCTGTAGGTTTACGTTCACTCTCACCTGTCTAAAAAGTTGACAATGTTTGGGTTCTTGAGCTCCTTCATCACTAGAATCTCGTTGATGATCAGCTCCTTCTTCGGCTGCTTTTGTAAGTTGATCTGTTTAATGGCGACCTGGCAGTGTGAAAAAACATATATGACCTTTAGTTCACTCTAGGTTTAACATTCAAAAATGTTTTCTCCTAATGTAAAGCGTCACATAGTAACCTGTGAAAGATGAAGTAAAAAAACACCTAAGCTAAGACACAATAATTTATCATTTCTGGGGATAAATAAAGTACATCGTTCATCAGATCTACTTGTCAGGTGCATTGATGGAGACCCAACACACTGCAGTTCTCACTTTAAAGTTGTTTGGATGAATCTACCTGTTATTCTGGCTACACAGCCAACTACTCACAACACTTACAAAATTCCTGGCAACCCAGATCATTACAAACTTCACTCCACAGCAACGTTTCATACGTACTACCTGAACACCTTCACCATGTTATCTCTCTAGTACAACTCCCGAAAAGCTCTTTCTAGCTACAACATGTTCAGTGTTCATCTGCTCACTATAAACTAAAACTGTGCACCTACGTATTACCACCCAAATAATCTTTTTAGTAACTACCAACTGCCTCACAATCATTTTTATAAGTGAATAATAAAAAATAAATAAAAGGTGCAGTCCAATCCTTTCAAAAATGGCTTTAGCTTGTCACTCATGCTGCAAGCTGAAATTAGTTCTTTCTGAAGGCACTTAAGCAGTATTATAACAGCCCCGTTTGCTATGATCCTTATTATTTTTTATTGTTTGACACCACCTAGTCCAGAGGTCCCCAACCCCCGGGCCTCGGACCGGTACCGGTCCGTGAGTCGTTTGGTACCGGGCCGCGAGAGTTGAGGCTCAGGTGTGAAATGTATGGTTTTCAGGGTTTTTATCGGTTTTCAGCGTTATTTTGTTATCGTTTTTATCGTTAACTCGATTTTCCTGGGTCTTTTCACGTGTGTTATGAATAAATCTTCTTTTTTTCGGTACTGGTACTAGTTTTATTTTGTTGTATTTATCCGCGACACCTTAAAGGCCGGTCCGTGAAAATATTGTCGGGCATAAACCGGTCTGTGGCGCAAAAAAGGTTGGGGACCGCTGACCTAGTCCATTACTGATTTAGTCTTTACCTCCTGTCCTGTGGATACATCAATGGCTGTGAATACTGTTCCTGATGCCCTGTAAAAAGAGGAAGATTATTTATTTTCTTCAGCACATATTGTAAGAAACTATACACTCACAATTATTCTACAAATGCATTTTTACTCACTAAATGTTTTACTTAAAGTTAGTAATACTGAAGAGAATTTATGTTTGTATGAATTGAGAGGAATCACATCTTGATTAGGAATGTACTACCTGAGAAACACAAGTATTCATGTGTCACTTATAAATAACTTGTCAATCTTATAAAGTAAACTTTGACATTAAACCCGATGCTGAAGATTCTCCGAACTAAAAGCTGGTTGTGAAATTTCACTTTCTGTTTTTGGGGTGGGATGATCAGAAGTAAAAACAGAGTCAAACTGCTATATTGTTTTGTTTTTATAACACCTCCTGGGAAAAGCTGATAAAAATCCTGCTCTGGAGAAACAAGGGATTTTAAAACATTAAACATATTAATCAACATTAATAATATGACATATTTGCTATTAATCATAATGAAAGTTATTAGTCTACTACTATTTTTCTCATGGTAACATTGCTCCAGGGCCTTTTCACAACAGAAAAAAATAAGAACTTGTCAAACTAGAAAAGGTGAAACTGTTTCCAGACAATACCGCCCTCCTGGCAAAATTTGCCAGTAAATAAACTCAGCTCCTCCTATTGTGAGTATCTACAAGAGACTGAACAATACCAATCTCTGGTGATTTAAAAATCTCATATCGCATATCAACTGATACCGTTTCTTTCAGATACAGCAAACAAACTTTCCTTGTTTCCTTGTCCTTAGTTAATATATCAGTCCCCGCTAAGATAATATAACAGTCCATTTTAAAAATAAACTTGTTCATACTGTTACAAGCAGATGTGAATTACTCATTTACGTTGCTTGTGGCATTTCAAACACTTGCTCCAAAGAGGAAACTTGTAGAGCGACCTCTGACGAATAAACTATTCAGTATCAGCACTCATAACGTGGACCAAGTGTGTTTTGCCTATCGCTTCCTTACTTTCTAATTTTGCATTTCAGCCATTCGAAATGTTGTTACCTATGTATATGCAAATGGCTAATATCGATCGAGCCCTACTATCTGATATCAAAAAGGCTAATCGCTGTAAATATTTACTTAGGTCTGGACAATATAGATTGAAAATCAACTGCCTGTTTTATAACATAAACAATAAAAACTGTAATATAAACAGTAACTCTTGGCTCACCCCTGGCCAATCTTTTCATATCGGGTGTACTTCTTCTTGGGATCCCCAATACTGACTATGGTTCCTGTAAACCACATTTAAAACGTGTTAAAAGAAAATGGCAAATGGAAGTGACAGGAAAAATTAATTATGTCTACTGTATTTATGCGAGACTACTGATGAAGTAAGAAAAATTTACTCAGTTTGTCCATGATCTCTTCGTCTGACATCTTGCCCTTCCTTTTTTGCCTGTCTGCAGCCTTGGAGGCCACATCTCCGTCCGGACACGTGCTTGGAGCAGGGATGGGGTCGATGACAGAGCGAGTATATACCTGCAAAATACAACAAACATTAACCAAAGATCAAGATTATTTTTAAATTGTTATTTTAAAAAGGAAAAACAAAATCATTAGAATTAGAAGGTGAAATAAATTTTTTTTTTAAATGAATTCTGATAATAATCGTTACGCAGTAAGGCCAACATCTGGCTGGTGACTTACACTCTTTGTGTGTTCTGGTCTTGGTGCCACAACTGGTGGAGGCGCTTCATCATCGTCGTCATCATCGATGTCTTTGATGTTTGGAGATGAGGGTTCAGTGCTTTTTTTGGCAGCCTGGTATAAAGTCACAGCAGATTTTGTTAGCATGAATTAGACAAAACAAAGTATATAAAAAATACCTTTTAAAAGTCCCAAGATACTTACGGACTGAGGCCCTACTGTAAATGTGTCTTTTTCTGTGAATTAAAAAAAAGTGTGTTTTTAATAACCAAAGTCTGAGTGTCATTAAGCTGTGACACTCACTGATCAGTTTATCCCCCTAAATACGGTACCAAAAACATAACATTCTCACCAGAGGATGAGAAGCTGAGGTACTTCTGGCGACCGTTGCCTGTAGAGTCATAGAACTTAAGGACATCAAGCACAGCCTGTGGGTTTTTCTTCTGCTCTGACTTGGTAATGTTTGAGGTCTGAAGTAGTCGAGCCCATTGCTCTGGCATACCCTGTGTATTCAAAACAGAAAGGAAAAATGTGTCCAATAATGTAAGCTCTAATCTAAAGGACATGTTGTGCTTTGGTAGCGAGAGAGCAGAGTTTAGTTAGTGAAAAATGAAAATAACCAAACAGCGAACTCACCGTGAACTCCCCTGTTACAGCGTCAAACCCAACATGTATGGTATGTTCAAAATCTGAAGGCGGTGAGATTTCTGGTCGCTCTTTGTCTCGATCTTTCTTCCTACCACCTGAAATTAAATGAACCTTTATCCAAATTGACCAGGACAACACTCGCTACAAACACCAGGCTTGAACTTATTTTAGGCCAAACTTTTAATCTTTTTATCTCACTTTTTTCAGCCCCAGAGAAGATTGAGATGATCTTATTGCGCTTCCTCTCCTCAGGCACAGAAGGCAGCGGTTTAGAGCTGTGGTTGGCCGAAAGTGAGTCTTTGCCAGAGCCAGTGCTGAAGATAGTGCTGCTCATCCTGACCGGAGGGGCAGGGGGTTTATCCTCAGGATCTCCGTTATCACACATGGCCAGGAGGTGGTTACAAGCCTCACAGGGCTAACCGGGACAGGAATACAGCGTGTGAGGATAGTAAGTGGTGAGGGAGGAAGGCGGCGCTCACATCAGCATGAGACACTAGTGTGTTCATGCACTGCAGGAGAAAGAAAACACCAAGAAGTACCTGGACGAAAAACAGATATATGAAAGAGTATAACTACGCTGTAATAAAGCTAGAAATACAACAGGGTGTAGTGACAAGAAAGCAAGCACCCGCTATAATAAAATAACAAGTTAAATTTGCTACAAAGGTTCAATAAGTAGGAACATTGGGAGGTGTAATGTTTCGTAAGAACTAGGGCTGCCACAAACGATTATTTTGATAGTCGACTAGTCACCGATTATTTTTGCGATTAGTCGACTAATCAGATCATGCATCCATTGAACGTAAAACGTACAGCTTATTGCACCAGCATGCATCTGCTCTTATATAACTATCATTAGCTTACAGCTTTAAGTGTTTAAGGTATGTGCTAACTAAAAATAAAGACAAGATGATAGTTTATTAAATTTAAATGAAATTTGCAGATTGTTTCGGTGAAGTTTAATAAACGCAGCCGTCTGCTCCTTGCTATCTAAAATATAACAGGACACCGGAGTATATTCTCGAGCATCTCACACTTCTGATAATCAGTTGTCTGCTTGACGTTTATTCAGCTGTGTAAAAACTATAACTTTAATCTCAGCCAAACCGATTTACTCAGGAACAAATAAAATACTGAAAAAAGCCAAACAATAACATTTTTAAGTTATCTAAGTGACTTATATATCATGTTTAACCTGAGTAGCGAAAGACGGCGGTGGGTTTGAAAACGATTTGCCGGGAGTCCGGTGTTCTCACGGCGGGCTCTAGTGAGCCTTGCCCCCGGCTAGCTATCGAGCTGGTGGGTAACAGACGTCTCCGAAAACGTCGGAGCGCTTTTGAAAATATGTGGTGTCTTGATAAACGGGGCAGCTACATTCTCGCCTGAAAATATGTTAAACGTTTATTTT
>VUQP01049394.1:0-21372 GCA_015108555.1 Coptodon rendalli
GGACATCACCCTCTTTTTTGAGAGGCCAGAAGTGATCAGATTTGGATGTATGAATGGTAGCAAATGTGGAGATTGAGTCACTTTTGGAGTCCTTAAGTGGCTGAATAACCCCAAACTTTTTGGCATTTCATTTTTCAGGACCAGCAACTGCTGCTTGCTTCACTTGTTATGTTACAACACTTTAAGTGGATTATCATGCTCTGCTACACACTTCACCAATGGATGGGAACAAATACAATTTCCTTTTATTTGTGTTTTATGACGGCTGAATAATATCATACTTTATTATTTTAAACGAAGCTACAGTACAGATGTCTTCCTGCTCCTCCTCGTCATTACGACTTCTCGCTCACAAAGTGACTCACTTTTGGTTTCTTATGGCCTGAGAAGTTCAAGGAATGACACAGTGACACATGAATGCCCCGCTGCTTATAATTATTTTTGGAATTTTTGTCTGATTCACATTTTGTTTCTCTTTTTTACTGGCTTAGTGTTCTGCTTTTCGTGACCTGGCTGTAGCTGTGGTTCTTGTCACAGTCCTGGCTCAAATACTGTGATAAAGTAGTGGAGAGAACAATAAGTTATAAATAAGACAAAAACTAATTTATTTTCAAAGAAATATAATAAAATACACTGTAGTAATTCACTTTGAGCTTGTATGGATATGTGGCAGTTTATATAAGGAACAGAAGAAACTGAAAATCTTGTTGCTGAGTGAAAAGGAGACTGCAGGAATACAGGAGTTTTTATAGCTGAGCATACAGGTGCAAAGGTGTAGTTCATGCAACACTCTGATGAACAGCTGCAGAATAAAGCACAGCAATAGAAAGACATGGACGATAGCTATGGGGTGTTGTATTCTACATTGTAATTCATCTCTGATCCTCCTCTGTCTGCCACTAGAAGCTGTATTTAGCTGTCGTCTTTGAGTATTACACATGATGTTTTATGTGTCACAATAATTGTTACATAATGTTTAATGTGCTGTAAAAATGTGGAGGAGGAAGATAAGTGTCATTCCTTTTTGACTGTATGTTAACATTTACATCACGACTTCTTTCCTTTTAAAGAGCAGGTGCATTGAATCCCTATCTGTACTGACTTTACCAATGCAAGTTGATTATATGACAGTGGCATTCAAAGGACATTGTGCGATTTAGTGAAAAAGTTCATTAATGCACTTGCGGTGGTTTCAGATCTGACACCTCACATCTGTCTGTGCACACACCTTATCTGAGACACACTGTTCTTCAGGCGTATTATCTTCTTTGTTCTCAGTGACCATTATTTGGTGCTTCTAAAGTGCTGTTCCTAATCATCCTGGCAAGCAGACAGATGATGCACCATTTCTTGACGGATCAGTGTGGAAACTGTTTACAGCCTCTGAAAAGCGAAGCCAACGTGTCTTAAAACTACATTTTTTCTAATGGCAAAATGGAAGTTGAATTTTATAGTTTAGGTGAAAATGACCCTACTTCTCGCTTGATTTAATGGCTTCAGTAAAGACTTACCAGGTCAGTTCAGGCTCCTAGTCGCTACAGTGGGGCCAGGTTTTACTGAACACAACATGATATAAATCATAGTCCCATTAGAGTCAGAGAGGACAAAAAAGCAAAGGACGATTTAGAATGGGGATACTTAATGATTACCAAGTCACTAGTGTGGTTTCTGAGTCAGATTAACTCATTAGTCAACACATCTCATTTCAAAACACTAAGGTGGAAACGACAGATGACAAACATGGTGTCAATTATTTGTATGCAGTTCATGTTGGATGACAAACAAGAAGAGACAGCTAAAGAGGACATTTTTGACTTACCGACACTTAGAAAACAATAGAAGAAAAAGTGGAAAACTGAACTAAGCAACAAAAAAGGCTTTTCCTTTAAAAAAAAAATCAGTAAACCTATCTGTACGCAGGAATAACATTACAGAGGATTTTGGAGCAGGTTCAGGTGTTTTTACTGGTTTGGTTAGTATGAAGACCAAGCCTGCTCAGAAAATATGTCAGGTAAGGCGTCAGCTTTTCAAAGAGCATCTTGCTGCTATATATACTAGTGAAAAAAGAAGAAACTCAAATTTTACATTGTGCAATACGTTTTCATTCTTTGCGTTAAATCCATTTCTCAGTATATCATTTTAATCTCTTCGAAAACTTCTATCAGGGTGAGGAGTTCTGCCATCTGGGAGGTGCTCAGAGTAGAGCCGCTGCTCCTCCACATCAAAAGGAGTCAGTTGAGGTGGTTCGGGCATCTGACAATGATGCCTCCTGGGCACCTTCTGGGTGAGGTGTTCTGGGCATGTCCCACCAGGAGGAGATCCTGAGGCAGACCCAGGACAAGCTGGAGAGATTATATCTCTCAGCTGGCCTGGGAACGCCTTGGTGTTCCCCCAGACAAGCTGGAGGAGGTGGCTGGGGAGAGGGAGGTCTGGTCTTCTCAGCTTAGGCTGCTGCCCCTGCGACCCGGCCCCGAATAAGCGGAAAAAGATGGATTGATGGATGGATGGATAGATGGATGGATGGATGTTTTCATTTGATTTAACTCATTGTTCATCTCAGAATTTTTGTTTTCGTTTATTGCGTTCTCAAGCTAGTGGCTTCATCTACAAAAAGTGTATGCACAACACTTTCATCATTGCTACCTCCATCACAACTCCATCTCTGATCTGTTGTTGGTGATTATCTGACTTAAATGAAGAACTCCAGCCTGTATTTTTGCCATCCTTGCTGCAACAACCCGCCCTGTGACTGTTTCAGATCCAGAGACTTATGCAGTCCATGCACAAGGCTTTCAGAGAAGGCCATACCGTGTATTAAGCATCTTGTATAAACATATGTTATAGTGATGGTGTATAAAATCTCTTTACAAACTTGGATTTCTCTTTTTTTTTAAATGGTATATGTCAAGAGCTTGGGTTCCGGACGTAGTGATGACTATTGAGTGACATGTCAGCAGGCCAGTGCTAGACTGAGGAGCTCTCAAGAGAAAAATAAAAAAGCACTCATCCAACACTTTTAGTGAGGGTATGTAATGTTTATCATTGTTAAAGTTACATTTAATAGTGTGCTGATAAATTATGGTCACATTTGAAAGCAGATGTGGACACCTTCTGATAGACAAGTTGCTAACATATATGACTGCAGGGTCCTTGTTTGGTGTCAAAGAAGTGAGATGGCCATGGATTAAAAAGCTCAGCTCAAGCCTTCAAAACAGAGGTTAACAAATGTCTTAGTGGGCACTTTTATATACAGCCCCTGGATACATTAAGCTGTTCATCAAAAAAGTCCCTTTTGCATTCAAGGAGAATCTGAAAGTTATCACTAATTTGAAGAAAATGGAGACAGACTGAGAAGGACTCTTTTAGTCTCCAAGCCTGTGAAATGGCGGGGAAGACAGAGCTGTCCATCATCTGGTGTACAGCTTACTTAAATGACAGATGCCTAATGAGCCTCAGCAGAGCACAATGGGAGCCCGGCTTAATGAGAAAAAAAAAAAAAAAAAAATAATGACTGAGCCCAGTTTGAGTCCAAACTGTGTCACTCTGCCCCCATCATCAAAATCAAAATGTTCATATAGTTTTCGATTGGCTAGAAATGGCCATGAAATCAGAACATTTAAAATTAAAATGTCCTTTTCCTGTTTATTGATCCTTGTAAAGCAATTCGGGCATCAAGCATGAATAAATTGTGACCTACAGTCAAAATCTGAGAATGTCTTCCAGTCTCAGATTATTTCATCTGCACAGAGAGGTAGCCTGCCAGAGGGATAAGGCTCTGCACACTCATTGGCTGCAGCTCTGAGGTAAAGGGCAGGTGAAGGTAGCTAAACTACAACTTCAATACCACCCCCATTCTGGTGACATCAAGACCCCATGCTGTCCTCACCGCTATGTTACGTAATCACTGAGCACATAACACAGCAATCCTGTCAAAGCAGCCATGTCATATAAATAATTTTACAGGCATTTTTACAGCAATAAACGCCAGTGGTTGTGTTGTAATTGGTGCATTTTGGTTGAATTAGAGCTGAGTGAGCAATGCCATTTGGGTTTTTAATGAATGAATGCATGTCATCTTCTGGGAGGTTGTCTAATCCTGTGTAATCCCTGCCTGATGAAACCAGATAGAGTGGAAATATTGGCAAAAAAGGGGGGATTAGTGACCATGGAGTCTGGCAAAACATGTGATTCCAGCATGAGCACATACTTTACTCACACATATGGAGCTCTTCCCTGGCACACATAGACAACACGCCAAAGCGCTCAGATTCATTCATGAGCCTTCATGTCTTCCACAAAAAAGAAAGGAGGGGAAAATGAGTCTAGTTATGCATAAATACTGCATCTCTTCTCATCTGCAACTTTTTTTTTTTTCCATAAAATTCTTCATCATGGTGTACCCACGAGGAATGTACAGCAAAATAGGGAGAATTCAGCTGGCAAGCTGATTCTGTGTGCCCTGACTACCGCACACATGGCCTCATCACAAGGACAGACTGTGACGGACAAAGCGACCTGAATCACTCAAGCTTTGGGCCAACGAAAATTAAAACTCCTACCCGGGTGAAATAAATAAATTAAAACAAATCTCTGCAGCAGACAGAAGTTTGGGGCTGGAGTTGTGCAAACACACAGCAGGAATGTGTCTTCAAAGCGAGAGCAAATTCCATTCAAAGCAATTCCATGCTGCCTTTTAGATACATAACCCAGAAACGGCAGCACTGAGGTCATTCTGAGGTGATTTTTAAAAGAAAGATGTCACATTTTGAAAAATATATCTTCCAAGACAGAAGAAGATACTGTGTTACTACTCTGTTACAATTACTAAATTACATTTAGACTTTAATACTGTCTTTTTAAGGCATTATGTTTATATAGCATGCTTCTTACAGTGCAACTGATTAAGCAAAAAACAAAAATTTGCTTAATTTAGTTGTAAAACAATTGAGACAACAGTTATACAAAAATAAGCTAACATGCTTCTTGTTCGATTACTGCTGGCAGCCTGGATTTCCAATAGCTTCGTAAGAATAATGTTACGAAAGTGGAGGACCTGGAGCCTCGGGTAAACCAACACTATATAATTATCTGAAAATCTATTCTAACAGCGGGCAATTTAATGAAGCTGCAATACATGTATTTTTGTTTTGACTGATGTAAGCAGAGAGGCAAACTAAGCCTTTTAGACTATCACATTATTTTAAATGACTGCTCATTCAAAATCATTTATCTGTGAACACTGGCTTGATTTAACTTCTTCGTTTCTCAGTACAGGAAATGATAGGTAAGAAAACTAAGTGGGCTCTTAGCTCAGCGAATGGTTCTGTTAAAAAGTTCATTTATCAGATTGTACCTTTTTCTGTATAAAATACACCAAACCTTAACCAAAGCACTGTTGTGCTTGTACATTGTATGCATCATCTATCACTGTTCATGGCTGCCTTATGTATTTAAAATTTAGCTTTTATTATTATCATCATCACAAAGTTATCAGAGTTCTCCCCTTACTAGAAACGGATGAGTGTGTCACCAAAACCAATTAAAAATAGACAGGCTTACTGCTCTTCGTTACTTTCAAATAACAAGACTGCTATTTCACACAGCTGCAGCTTTCTGGATCAACACCAGTTATCAGTAAAAATGTTCTTTACTGGACACCAGAATACTTTTAACATTTAACCTGACTGACAAACTGTCACAATGGCCACGGGCCGATAGCTAAATTGGACTCAGTTGCAGAAAACCACAAACAGACGGCTCAAACGTTTTGCAGTGCTTATTATTAAGTCAACAGGTGAATTTGTGACAAGGTGTTGCTAACGATGTAGCCGTGGGTCAGTGGGGGTGAACAGGGATTTAGCAGGTTGCGACGGGGACGGCCCGGTTGCGTTGGTGATCGGCGTGAACCTTGCTTTGAGGGAGAGGCGGTGATAATCCAGGGGAGTAGTGGAAAAGGCTGGAAGACCTGAGTTCCGCTGTGTCCGAGGTGGTGAGTAGGGCTGGAGGGCAGGCAGGCGAGGGTCCTTGTATTCTTCCCGAATGCGAAGATAAACCGAGGAGAGCTGGGGTTGAAGGTGATGGCAAAGGAGGTCCAGGAAATCTGAAGCACAGGAAACCAAGGTTAACAATGAAACAAGTGGCAAGAGCGTGAAAAGCCGTAGAGTCAATACCAACGTGCGGTCGTTGACGAACTGGCGGTGAAGGAGAGCCTGAGTGGGGCTTCAATCCTCAACCTGATTATCCCGAATCAGTCTCAGGTGTGCAGGACTGCAGCAGAGATGATGGCTCTGCCCAGGGGACTTTCCAGTCAAGTCTCCAGATCCTGACACAAACTGTACAATACACCTTAGTCAACCACTTTCTATCTCTAAAAGTGCTTTGTTGTTTGAGCAGGAAACACATTTTTCAAATTAATCACTTGCACTTCTGAACAAGACACCCAGTGGATTAGCTGTTGCCAGTTTCCCTCCCAAGTGACAAAATAATTAACTAACCAGTGGCCAAAACACTTAATCTCCGCACATACAGTAAACTACATGGAATGAGTTAATATTCCTGAGTGATTTTTGTTATATTCCTTAATCCCAAATCTGTGTTAAAGGTCAGGTGTATTGGGTAGGCATATAGCACCCACAGGTAATGGAAATGGGATACTTACCAAATGTGACAAATGTGGCTTAGTGACCAGTCCCATATCTTTCCCATACAACGTTCATTATTGGCTATAATTCCTACCTTTACACGGTCTTTTGTAAGCTTATAATTCCTTCTCACTTCATACAGAGTGCAATCCTCTGAGATAAAACATAATTTTATCACATAATTGAAATTAGAGAATTTTCTTTGAGAACAAAAGAAGTTTCCGCTCTGTCTGGAATCTGGTACAATTTCGTTTGATTCAGCCTGAGCAGACTGCAGAATGTGAACTGCAGTTTTTGATTATAAAAATAGCTGAATACAGCTCTATATTTGAAGAAAAGCTTGGCAAAAATTTAATATGGAAGAATTGTGCATGTGGCTACCCAGCTCCTTTAAACCTCCACAATACAGAGTAACATCACTTTAGTGGTACCATACCTTTGTAGGGTAAAGTCCATAGTATCAAAAAATAAGCTTAAGCCCCAAAGCTCATTATCCATGGCCTCTTTGAATGCGCTTTGTTCTGTAGAATAAAATGAAAACACAAACAGGATGCTCGGAAATGAGTCATCCCAAATTTTGGGACAGAAGTCAATAGCAATTAACCTGTCACCATAATGTTGTATAAGTGCATTAATCCCATTTCATTTCCCACCGAATTATGCTTCCTGACTAGTAATTTTATGCAATTAGTGTTTGACCCACATCACTCACATACATCGATGGATTAACTGAAGTTGACTACACACTGGAGCATCATGAGCCAGACCACTGGTCCGAAGTTATTTATAAATAGCTTCTTGAGTATGTGATAGACAAACAGAAAAGATATATTTTTATATCTATTTATTTAGATCTAGATCTATATATATCTATATCTACATATATATATATATAGCAGCACAGTGGTGCAGCTCCATATGACGACATGTTTGACAACAAACATATGACAAAACAATTTTGTAAATTGTGAAATTGTATGTAACAAAAATAAATTACACATATCAGGCAGGTTAACAGTTTATGTTTATTCAGACTAAGACCAAATAAGACAAATCCTGATGTTTATCCCAAACTGTGGACTCACACTTACAATAATTAAAAACGAGACAAATGACTTATTCTGTCATCATCAGTGCATTAAAACATTTCTGGAATCTGAAAAGACATTTTATTAATTGCATTTCATTCTTGTTCTCTTAAATCTGTCAGCTTTAACACAGAGAGGAAGGACTTCCTGCTGTCAGGTGTGTCACAACCAACCTTTAACGATCTCTTCCTGTCACTTAAAATTCAGATCGTTAATTGTGGCTGATACGAAGCACTCATAGTTTCCAACTTGTTTCTTGAAACTAATTGGTGCCTTGGCTGTATATGCTATACCTTCATTGCTATTAAAGAAACAGAGAATATTTTATATTAATTTCTATAATTTCTATTTGTATACATACAGTTACAGTGGTGGATTTTATATATTAAACATGGCAGGATTTTAAATATGAAGTAAAGTAAGTAAAAATAATTAAATAATAATAATAACAACAACAACAACAGGTTTGAGGGTACTCTTAATGCTTTGTTTTCAACAGTTGTTTCTGATGTCTCTGTTTGATGTAAAGAGACCTTCAGCCAATTTCAACTTGAAAAGTCAGAGTAAGTAAATTAAGGCACACAGCTCTGTCAAGGTTACTTTTATTCCCCATAACCTTAAAACAAACTTAAATAAAGAAGAAACACATGCATATAGTTGTGAATATGCAAAACATCAAAGACCTTTATATATTTCTTGACAACAGACCTTCGTGCTCTCAGAGCAGAACTGGCTTACAAGCTCTTTTACCTTCAGCAAACTGTACTTGGCCTTTTGATAGTACAACCTATCCAGTTTCCACAGTGTGTGTTTTTAATGTGCCACCTTGGAAACCTTCAGTCTATCCTCTGCTACCCTGTACTCAGAAAAACAAAAACACTTTAGTTTAGTTCTTTTTCCCACTGTAGCAGTGGTACTAAATCTCTAATGTGCTTGTAAATGAGGTCGTATTTGCAACACAAATGCATTCAGTTCCAACAGAACATGGCAAAAACTATTTCTCCTTTTTTGCGGCATGAAGTCATGGTGCATTGAACAGACCTTTGTGCCGTGCAAGTGCTAGATCTAGGTGAGTGCCCACCTTTTTAATATGAGCTGACAAAGTAAGTCACATAACAAATGAGAGAAAATGGTCATTCAAATGTGTCATTCAAACCAAAAATATGCGATAAAACCTTTTATTTTTTAACAAGCCACAGGTGAACAAAGCTGCAGATTGATTTCCCCCAGCAAGCCTCTGATGAGTTGTTCAAATCCACCTGATTATCATCTGAATGCTGCTTCAGAGGAAATGTATAACTCATGGAAATCCAGCTGTTAGTAAAATTGACTGAGATATGACCAGTGTCACACATCTGCTTATTGATGGCCTAGAAATGCAGCAGAGAATCAGAAATATTCCTTTTTCTTTTGTTTGTGAATCTAAACTATCTGATTATTTCCAGGTTTATGTAAAAATATGACAGACCTATTTAAATGACAGATATACTATACCATGAAGTACTTCATCTGTAAAGCACGGACACAGTTACATAAACTGCCCTTGGTTCGTCTGCCTGCTAGACCTATTCACCAGTCCTATAGTCATCCTGGTCACTTGTTTTTCTCATTGAATTTTGAATTTGAATGATGACCAGAGAAGCAAGCCAAGAACACAATCAGCAGCTCTTCAGATTATCACCTTCAGTGAAAGCAGACAGGGCCAAAGTCACAATAATGTGACTTTTTCAATCAAGTTATCCTTCAGAGAGGGTTGTATTAAATAGAAATGATCAAAATTAAACCCCGATTTTAAAATAGGATAGAAGTGCTCCATGTACTTGCATGAGAAGAGTGAAGATGACAGCCAAGTCGGAAAACTTGAGGAGATAATAGCTGAACATGACCTCTGTATGAACTTGAATTATATGCCTCATTTAACTGTTTCTCAAAATTCATTCTGTGCTTTGCCAGAAGTTGCCTGGCATGGTTCAAGAGATAAAGAGGTTAGAAATTAATTTCACTCGAATCATAATTTAATGAGGGGTATATAGTATATATTCAGAACTTATTATATATGAAAGAATGAGATGTGGATTTTAAACAAAATAGTTTTCTCTTTGTTCTTAATCACGTCAAAGTCATTTTTTCTAAGAGAAGGTTAAGCAGCAAATCGCAGCTGTCATCCTGAGGATTAGACTATCACACCTGATCCTTCTCCCAAGGTCATATTCTTCTTTGTTTCCTTTCCTTTTTGCTTTACTTTTACTTTGCTTTTGTTTGGACTCACTCACGTCTCTTGTGTTTTTTTAAAGTCTTCACTTCCTGTCCTTGTGTGTTTAACTCCACTGTGATTGCCTACCTTGCTTTAGGTATATCTCTTCTCGGTACAACACCTTCTTTAGTGTGCACACTTTGTCTATGTTAACATCTCTCTTCAATTTCTACACTTGCATCTTTTCTTTACTTCTTGTTTCCTTCCACCTGGCAGGAGATGAAGAAATGTGTCTTTTTATTTTCTTAAATATCCAAACACATGTATAGTATATAATATGCCAAACACAAGCAATGGTAGAAAAACAAAGTAAGTACACCCTCTTTAGAGCTTAAGGTTTTACTTATCAGGACAATTAAAAAAAGATTTAAAATGAGGTAAATATAACCTCAGATAAGCTACAAAACATGACTTATCACATGATATAATTATTTATTTAACAAAAGCTAAGCTAAAAGCAGTGTGTGAAAAACTAATTACATCCCTTCTGCTTTCAGGAATTAAGTAACTAGCGGCAAGATGCTGATAATCAAATGCACTTGATTAAATGCTCATCAGCATCTAAAGTGTGAAACCTCTATAAAAGCAGATGTTTTGGCAGTTTTCTGAGCTCCAGCACTCGGGTGTGTGTTAACACAATGCCAAGGAGAAAAGAGATCAGTAGTGATTTTAAGAAGCAAGTGCTGCTGCCCATCAGTCTGTGAAAGGCTATAAGATCATTTCCAAACAATTTAGTCCACGATTCTCCAGTGAGGATGATTATTAATAAGTGGAAAACATTCAAGACAGATATGTCTCAACTCTACAGGCCTCAGTTAGCATCTTAGAAGTAACATACAGTTTAGAGGAAACCGAATACGTATGATGTGGTTTGTTTGGAAGGGTTGCCAGGAGAAAACCTATTCTCTCTAAAAAAGAACGTGGCAGCATGGTCTAGATTGGCAAAGCTGTATCTGAAGAAACCAGAAGACATCTGGAACAAAGTCATCAGGACAGATGAGATATGTCATACCAGCCGCCAAGTAGGGTGTTGGAGGGCTGATGATTTGGGCACTTTGCAGTCATTGAGTTGAACCATAAACTCCACTGTTTACGAAAGTATTCTAGAGTCGAATGTGAGGCCATCTGTCTGTCTGCTAAAACTAGGCCAAAGCTGGGTCATGAAACAGGACAATAATCCAAAGCACAGCAGCAAATCTACAACAGAATGACTGAAGAATCAAGATGTTACAATGGACCAGTCAGACGTCCATACCTAAACCTGACTGAGATGCTTAAGACCTTAAGAGAGTGTTATATAAATGGATGCCCACAATCCTCAGGGAACTGAAATAACATTGTTAGATGATATGATATGAGAGATTAGTGTAGTTCATTTACTGACACAAATGGCACAAATGCCCAAATAGTGAACATTGTTAATTAAAACTTCATTAAAACATCTTCACTGAATTTGTTTAAGGTTGAGGAAGATCTTGTTTGGGGATAATAAAATGGTGACAAGGTTTGGAAGTAAATTGTCCGAAATCCTGTATGAGCATTGTTCTTGGTGATACTTGGTTGCGAACCCCAGTATCATCATGAATTCTGCTTTGCTGATTTATCCAACATAAAGTTTTAAAAAAGCAGCTCAATGACCACTGTGTGTGGGAAATATCCCCCTGTTTTCTCAGAGGGTCCGTAAGGTTACTCTGCTAACCTTTGTCAAATTGTTCATGGACTTTTAATCCAGCTTCAGACCTCTTTAATACAGTAGCACTATAACAGGATTGGGAATCTTTAACCCCCTGTGACATGGTTGCCAGCTGTTCCCACCCACTCACAGTGGGTCAGCCCACACAGGGATGCTGATGGGTGGGGCAGGATGGGAGGGCATGCCTGGAAAGTGAGAGGATCCTCTTAGCTTAGTGCAGATCGCTGCAGTGTAAAGACAAGAGGAATGCTGAGCCCAAAGGTGCTTTAAAACGTCGCAGAGGAGTGGATATTTTGCGTAGTTTTTCTACATTAATTTTATATTTTTCCTTCATTCTCACACCTGGATTTTAAAGCTTTGGTTGGGCCACATTTATGGATTGCTGAGAGGACGGACGACAGGTGACTCACAATGGCCATGGCTTTGGATGCAGTGTGGGTGAGGGTGAAGAATGTCTGCAAGCAGAATGGGCTCCTCATCATGTCAGTGATGGCTGTGGTCATTGGATGTCTTTTGGGCTTCTTCCTGAGGACACGGCGTCTCACGGAGCAGGTCAGTGTGTCTCCTCCCCTTGACCCAGTGTGACGTCATGCAGAGAGAATCCTGTATTTATACTCAGTACAAACACATAAGGTTGCTGTTTTCATCAAATTAAGAAAATGATGCTTATATTAGCCATGCAAAACCTCACTATTCATACCAATATTTTCCCAGTTTTACTGAAGTTCAGCCTTTAACCCTAAACTGCATAATGGTTAAGTGATAAAGTGCTTACCCTTGTACTGTTTAATAAAGGCTGTCATCAAAAACTAAAAATCGTCTAAATTTTCAGAAAACAGACCTTTTTTCCAGGAAACCTACTGCATTCATAACAATATCAAATAAAAACGATTTGAAAGCGATTGCAATAATTCCCACAGGAGAATGAAAAACCCACTGGTTGTTATTGATAAAACTTTACTACACTCCCTGCAATAATGAGGATAATAATGCATTGCAGGAAGTAGTTGTGTGTATTGCTAGAATGGTGAGGAAACAGGCAGTAACAAAGCAAGTAAGACTGGCTAGCCAGGATCGTAAAATTTTCCAAACAATTATGCGTTTGTTTTTCTGCTAAATGAGTGAGAAGTTATATTAGAACACTCTTGATGCTTCTCCAGCTTTAATGTGCTTTTGCACTGATTTTACATTTGCTTCTGCAAACTCTGTTTGGATAGAGTGTAACTGTTTTGGGTAGAGATGTCTCCTAAACACATGCAGGAGTAATAAAGTTCCTTTTTGAAACGAGCACAGCAAGAAGAATGCACTCACCAAATGGATGCGTGTTTGCTCCTGTTCAAAGTGGCTGTGCAAATTGTGGGTCTCAGCTTTCCTAAGAACTGCTCATTCATACAACATGAGTGACTAAAGTAGTTTTTTTCACCATACATTAAAGGTAAAAACATGCATGAAAATGAATAAAAACAAGAAAGAAAAGCACTGTGTACTCATCTAGCTACCTTCCTGAGCAGTACTTTGAGATTTAGACCATTAGTGTTGAAATCTTTTGGATGAATGGATGGATGGATAAAAATTGAATTCTACTGAGCTGTGATTGATAAATTTGGCTGGAAACGCCTTGGGAATGCATTCATGTCTCTGGAGTGGGGGGCAGAAGCTGCATCTGCACTGGAAGTGATCCATTCCTTGCACACTGCTTTGAAGCTGAAAGTTACCTAATTAATAGGCAATTGTCTATTCTATATTCAGCGTACATGTCAGTCACTAGTACATGGTGCTGTTATTGGTAGTCATTTCAAGGTCTCACCTGAAAGTCGAGAAATGTTTATCTCGGATGGCAGCAGTTATTTAACCTGTAGCAGGTTCAATCGCCGAATATCATTCAGTTTCTGGTATCTGAGAATATTATTACTCAGAATTGCTTCCAGTGTGGGCGCAGCTTTAATTTGTGTTACAGAACCTTGTTTTTTACTCACTCATTACCCCTCAGATTTGTCCTGCACTATCAGTTCAAGCTTCACCCCATCCAGCTAGATATGCCTTATACATGAATATCATCTTTTCATTACTACCCTGTACTGCAGCTGACTCAGGGAGGAGAGACACACAAAACACAAAACGATGCACTTAGTTCTGCATCACTTCTACTGAAGGGGAAACTTTTAGCTGCCACTATAATAAAAGGAATAAGCATAGCAAGCAAAAGCTGTTTAGTTGTTCATGTGTCAAACCATAGTCATGTGCATTAAAATTTGCTGATTGCCAGTGACTCCCAAAAGCAAATATGAGCCCTTTGAATTTAACATTTAACAAGTAGCCATAAATGGATAAGAAGCTGCAGTCCAAATATTAGGTAGCAGAAGCTAACTCATAACATAGGGCCAGCTAGATGCCTACAAATAAAATACCAGAAATTCACTAACTTAAGTGCAGCCCTCCTGGTCTGTTGGCACAGTTAACTGCACAGCAGATCATATTATTTTGTCAGATATTTTACTCCTTTCAAGGCTCCAAAGCACTCCAAAATAAACAAGGTCGAGAGATCTAGTTCAGTGGCTCATATCGCCTGAGGTAAAGCATAGCAGACAGAAAGTGATTGGCCTGCAGTCTCTTGTGTCAGCATCCACCTGCTACTCAAAGTACCATACATATGTATGATATATAGCTTAAAGCCTTATCAAAATTTAACCTGGTTATATTAATATTCATCTTTGCTCTCAGGAGCTCAGTGCATTCCAGCACGGTGCTCTGATAGGATGCTACCTGTGCAACTTGTGCTCGCTACAGACTGCTGACTATTCTATAGTCATCTTTTAGTGTTGAAGCGAAGACAAGAAGTGGCAGGCCACGTAAAATCAAAGAGCGACCTTCAAACTTCACGTAACCTTCAGATCAGCTCGAGAAGAGTGCGTAGAGAGCTTAATGGAGTGGGCCGAGCAGTTGCATCTAAACTAAACATCAGTTGCAGTGGTGTGCTCTCAGAGATCTGCTCTCTGAAATGACGAATCACACTTTTCTGTCTGGCAATCCAATGGATTAGTCTGGATTTTGCGGTTGCAGGGTAGAACGGTATTTGTCTGACTGCAATGTGCCAAGTCTAAAGTTTGACGGTGGAGGCATTACAGCATTGGCTTGTTTTGGCTCAGTCACCTTAGTTCCAGTAAAAGAAACTCTTAATGCTTCAGCATAACAAGACATTTTTGGCAATTTCATGCTCCCAACTTTGTGGGAACAGTTTGGGGATGGACCCTTCCTGCTCCAACATGACTGCCCACCAGTGCACAAAATAATGTCCACTGATAATGGATGATTATCCAACATTGGTGTCTGACCTCACAAATGTCATTCTGGAAGAATGGACAAAAATTTCAACACACTCCTAAACCTGGTGGAAATCCTTTCCCAGAAGAGTTGAAGCTGTTATAGCTGAAAAGGGGGAGCTGACATCATATTAAACCCCATGGATTAAGAATGTGATGTCACTCAAGTTCACATGCATGTGAAGGCAGACAAGCAAATACTTGGCAAAGGCAATACAGTGTCTCTCCATTTCCAAAACGCTTACTCTAAATTTCTAAATAACACCACATCCTACATAAACACTGGCCATTTGAATCCCTTTACAGTTGTTTTTCTGGTGATGCTGTTTTTTTACTATATAAGAGCATTTAAACCGAAAGAGAAAACAATGACTTAGTTGCTATATTTATTATATCCCTCGTGCAGAAGCATTTGTGTTTGTGTGTGTGTGTGTATTCATGTTTGTTGTCATTAATTTATTAAAGCATGTACAGGAAACCTAAGCATTCATTTACAGTAAAGTTGCTTCAGTCAACAAGCAGCTTTAATGGGATCCGTAAACAAAATGCAGCCTTTTTCTTTCCCATCACCCTTCTGTCTAAAGCTCTGTCAAATTCTCAAATAGACCTAAAAATAGCTCGTGGCTCCTTTACTCTCACAATAGGGGATTACAATCCAATCAAATAAATGCTTTTTCTAATTGTACATCAAATAAAAGTGCCTGTCAGTGGGACTCATCGCAACCTACACAGAAGACATTTATGTTTCAAGGCAGATTATCTGTACTGAACCCCCAAACACAGATCCTCTCTGTGTTTGGGGGTTCAGGGCATAAACAGGAAGTACAGCTAATCTTTTTAAGTGTGTTTTCGTGTTTGTCTGTGTGTATGTGTGTGTGAGATAAGACTTAACTTGTTTCGGGGAGCAGGGGGATTGGACTGTGCAGCAGAAAAATGAAAAAATGAAGAAAAAAGAAAAACAAAGATAATTCAAAGGAATTAAAATCTGAAGAGAAGCGACATCCTAACATTTTTTAGCACAGGAACATATGAAGTACAAGTGTAGGACTGGGTTCTGGGTGGTGACTAGATTATAGTATAATGAAAATCTGGAGAAGCAGCCCACTAGTAGCAAATTTCACAGTTAGACTGACAAAGAATGTTAAAAATAACTCAAGATTATTTCTGTGATGAGATCGCAACAGACAGCTGCACAAACACCTGGTGAAGCTGGTGATTGTCATCGGAAAAAATATTTTGCCACAGTGACACACACACTGGAAATATTCCTCAGAGATTTTGATCAATATTGACATGAAAGCAGAGTTGCTGCAGATTTGTCTGTTGTATATCACAGCCATGATGTGAATCCCTTGTTTCACCACATCCCAAAGATGCTCTGGTGACTGCAGAGGCCATTTGAATACAGTGCAATCATTGCCATGTTCAAGATTCCAGTTTGAGGTGACTGGAGTTTTGTGATATGGTTCATTATTCTGCTGAAAGCAGCTGTGGTCAGAAAGGGCTGGACATGGTCAGCAACAAGGCTCGGTGCACTATTTGTACTAAAGGGCCCAAAATGTGCCAATAAAATACCCCACACAACATTACATCATAACCAGCCTAAACCACTGATACGAGGCAGGTTGGATTGAGGCTGTCATGTTGTTTATGCCAAAGTGTGACAATCTTACAATCCAAACGTTGCTGCAGAAAATGAGAATCATTAAACCATGTGACATTTTCTCTAACTACCTACTACAAAATTTTGTTGAGCCTGTGTGAATTGTGGTCTCAGTTTCCCGTTCTTGTCTGACACCTGGTGTGGTCTTCAGCTGCTGCAGTTGCATAGATAGATAGACCGTATTCTAAGTCACTTAAATCATCTTATGCTCTAATGCTTTGTCTGAACTTCGTCAGGTCATCTTGGCCATGCCTGCATACCTAAATGCACTGAGTCACTGTGATCTGATTGGCTGATTAGATATTTGCATTAATGAGCATTTGAAGAGGTGTACCTAACAAAGTGGCTCTTGTATATTTTTGACTGAAGCACTGATTAGACCTACACTTTTTTTTCAGAGTGACTGAAAGCCCCAAGGTGAAGCAGCTAGACTCGAATAGTCTGTTTTCCATACTTTTCAAATTAATTCAGCTCAGTTTTATTTCTATAGCACGATGTTATAAAAACAAGTGCCTCAAAGCCTTTTATATTACAGAGGAAACATTACAGAAAACCCCTCTTTAATGATGAAAGAGGAAAATTATTTCTGCATATTTGATGTGAGAACAAATTAGTAAAGACCACAAAGTCAGATTCGGGTTTGCTTTTCTCTGAGTTTTTTGCACTTTTGTCTTTCCTCTTTGCTTCATAAACAGCAAAGAGGCAGATTAGAAATTTGAAGGAATGGCAGCACAAGTCACTAGCTGGAATCAAACTGCAGCTATGGTGCTGCAAGGCACAAGGCATGTTCTCATCTCAAGGTGTCAAGGTATTGCCATTTTGTTCAATGAAACTGGTTGCACTCAAAGTGTTGTATGTGTATTTCAAAATGACCTTAATGCAACCAGAAGAAGAATATTTAGCAAATAAAAAGTATGACCAGTGTAGTTGTGATCTTGCTGTCACTCATTTGGTTGCTTCAAAGATGGTAGCCAAGTCTGAGACTGGTCACGGTCACTTGCCATCTTCAAAGTAACTTTGTAACAAGTGATAAAGTGGCAATTAGACAGAGTCAGTCTGCTGTCTATTTGTGTTTGAATGGAGTTAGGCTGGCAATTACATGCACTCTTTTGTCTGATTAAGTGTGATAAATCTGTTGCAAGTCTACTGCAAATCTGTTACCCTCTACATACAGATAAAAAACCTCACAATAAAGAACATCACATTAACTGCTTACATTCAGAGCAACCTGTTAAAGAGGCAGATTGAAGATGAGTTGTGTTCTGTAGGAAAGACTAATTCTGATTGGTTGCAATATGTTGGTTATCTTTCTGCAAGTGCAACAAATTAAATTATAAATTGTAACTATTTGCAAGCCTTCAAGTCACCTCCCACTAGGCAACCTCTGCAATCACTTTGCAATTGAAAGTGCTGGTCCAGAGGGTGAGGGTAAACAAAGGGAAGAGTGAAGTGTAAATAAGACAAACAGACAGAATGAGAGAGAAACAGGACTAAACAAAGAGCAGAACTAATAGGAGCAGGTGAAACTGATGACAGCAGGGCAAGAAGGCAGGAAGGAAATACACAGTATAACACATGAAGATAGCAATTTTTGAAATAAAACTGGAAAAAACTGAAGGATAAACAAGCAGAGAGCAGACAGGGAAGCACTGAAGGGTGCACAGGAAAGTGAGGTATTAGAAATACAAGGAGTCCATTATGGTACAAGCACCATGACATAAGATGTTCTTTGGTGCCAGAGATAACAGTTCTATTAAATAAGAAATAATGTCCAGCAGGTCTGACATGACATAAGCTGTGGAAATAATAGCATTTCTTGGTAGAAAGCTTTACAAATGCTGGAACCTATATTTTCAGTTATCCAACCAATAATGCCTCTTTTTGAAGCTTCCAGCACATACTCTAATTCTTCATTGTGTCACACTTGGTTAGTGAAACTTGTCAAATTGCACTGCCCAGTTCACTGCACACCCACACACACATGCAGGCATACGCACATTCACCCTTAATGCCTGAGTGCAAGATGAGCAGAGCTGCAACAGACCTTCTCTGTTGGTCGTATGCAAGTGCTAATCCTGCTCTTACACAGCAAACTAAGCTCTCTCTGCTTAACAGAAAAGCGCTTTAGCTATCATAATGCACCCGCTTCGCCCTGCAGACCCTCAGTCCACTGTTTGTACATCTCCCCCTGACACCATCCCTACATTCATCAACTCTGTGGAAAACATGACTTTCATAAGTTGATGGATAGTGTACTAGCATTTTTAGCTTCTTAGCATGCTGGACGCCTCTTGTTCACCACACCTTTGCAGCATTTTCTTTTTTTTGACAACTTAGTTTTTGCTTTTAAAATAATAAGATACTACCTTTGCACAGCCTGAAAGTATAAATAAGACTGCAACAACATTTACAAGAATCAATCAATCAAGCAACTGCCAATTTTGTTGCTAAATCAAAATTTAAAAAGAAAAAAAGAAAGATCTGCAGTAAAAAAAAAAAAACTGCAGTAACTACTACATAATTACATATCAATGGGTCACAGTACCCACATCTGCAAACATTTTTGTTCATGTCAACACCTTTTATGTTTTGTGACAAAATATGACAAAAAACTCAGACATATACAGTAACGGACATTTTGCCATGATCGTGCACAAACACAGACACACACACACACACACACACACACACACACACACACGGTTATACACACAGCCTTACAAGGTGAAAATTAAACTAACAAGTGTTGGGTGCATCCTCTCTCAGAGTTACAGTTTTTTTTGTGTTTTGTTTTGGGGGTTTTTTAATGAAAAACTGTTGGTATGAGTTGTGGGTAGAGACCAAAAGAATAAGATCGCAGATACAAGAAGCGTACAAAGCATTATGGGGTCAGGAACTTGGTTATTCAGGAGGGCTTAGAGTGGGGCCATTGCTTCTGATCGAGGAGAGCCAGTGGAGTTAATTCAGGCATCTGATGAGCATGCCTCCTGGATGCCTCTTAGTTGAGGCTAGGCTCAGACACAGGATGCTGGAGAAAGTGCATCTCTCCACTGGTTTGGGAATCCCTCAGTCTCTCCTCAGAAGTGCTTGAAAAGGTAAGCATGGAGAGGGAGGTTTTGGCTAAGACTGCTGCCTGTGCGACCTACATCCAGATGAGCATTTGAAAATGGATGAATGGACTTCTGCAGCCAGTTAGACTGTTTACTGAACATAACTCACAATGCAGGAATGTCAGAAACAAAAAAAGAAAAAGGAAGAGTTTTCCTTTTTGGCCCTTGAAGTGTCACATAGTGCGACGTCAGCAACTTTCCAGCAACTGGTCTGCCAGCTAGAAGATAATGCTGCTTCATAAAACTCAAGTAAGGGAACTAAAATATATAGTTAACTACTGCTAATCAATTGTTACACACTGTCTGCATGTACTATATGAACAAACTCCCAGTTTACCTATGAAAAAATATAGAAGTAAAGAATAAATCATTTAGTTTTCATTCTGAAGGTGACATCACAGTGACTTCTCCATGGTAACGGTTTTCTTCTGTTTGTTTGTTTTTTCTTTTTGTTACTCATCTTTTTATTTATGACACATCCATAGTCCATATAATTACTGCGTCAAAGTTGGACTAATTAAACATTTTATTATAAGAATGTCCCTTTAGTTCTTTGAAAAGCCTCCAGTTCATCCAAAGTGTTGCAGAGGGAAGGTTAACATGAAAGATACTTTTCTGAAAATGACTAGGTTGGTTTAACAAAATGACAAGCAATGACACCATATCAAGATCAAAACAATAAAGAGCAAGCCCACAGTTGCAAATCAGCAGCAGGAGAATGTATGACCAGTGAATAGTATGAATAGTATGCATAGTGAAGTTGCATTTAGAGGTTGAGACACAGCATGATGGATGACTCAGACAGCACAGCAGTGTGGATTTTGTCAGTAAAAGTATGGCTTTAAATTACATACCTCAGATGCTAAAAGCATAAAGTGAAGAACAACAACAAAAACAAAGTAAACAACATGTTGATATTTATCTTTATAAATTCATAAATGCTGTAATATGGGAATCAGCTGCACTTCCACACTAGACTCAGATAGCTTGACTCCTGTCCTCTTTCAGCAATAACCCCCTTCAGTGAACTCCCTCTGTTAACTCTGGAAAACAATATTACACTTCCATTCCAGTGCCATTCATTTCTCTTTTTAATAGTTGCATTTTGGATAGTTTAAAATATTTTCAGACCTTTATTCCTCCAAATATTTTTAAATGAAACAAATTAATTCTTTTAACGAACAACTATGATGAATTTCAATCTGGCTAATGCTTTTTATAGATCATTAAGACTGACTCTCAGAATTATTATTCTCTACTCAAACTCTTATCTAATAATGTTTGCAAAGAGGCGTTTGATCTAAGTTACATTTTTGAGTCTGACTTGTACCCCTGTTCCCCAGATAACTAAAGAAGTGCTGCTTTGCTCAAATGAGACATTAATATGGTATGTGTTTAATTTGGTTGGTTAGATATCAAGTTGTGTTGCTTTTTGAATGCTTTTAATATAAAGAACTTTGTATCTTTGGATCTGATTATGATTAGGGAATTAGGTGGTGATGAGTCTGGACCAAGGCTAACTCACTAACACAATCATATTGCTAGGGGATCTAGGGGCTCAGATCACTCCAGCGCAGTACTGGAGCCTGTGTATTCCTGTCAG